>PVJO010015373.1:0-45218 GCA_004026905.1 Hystrix cristata
TAGAGACAGTTGTAGGTAAACGGATGTACCTTGAGAACATACTCTTAAGCGAAACAAATCAGACACTCATGAGTACACATCAAATTGTTTCTCTGATATGAGAAACCATAAGTGTGAATAAGGACAAAGAGGTATAATTGATATTCTATAAAAGGAAGATAATATTCAAAAGAGAGGAGAACTAGAAAGGGAGAAGGGGGAAAGAATGAAGGGAAAAAGGAAAGAAAGGGGAAAGGGAAAAAATGGAAAAAATATAAATAAACCTGCTGTAAACAGAGATGGGGGGAGCAGAAGGGAGGGGTGGGGAAGAGGGGTGAAACCAAGATACATCATGTACAGGTACAAAATAACCATGATGAATGTGATCATTATGCATACAATGTACCAATACATGTTCTTGGTAAAAAATTAAAAAAAAAAAAAGAAAGAAATAGTTTTGGGGTTGCTAGAAGGAAAGTTGGTAGTGATTCAAGAATTGGAGGTGAGGAGAGGTATGTGCAAAGAGTAAATTATTGTACACTGTCTTTGTATGAAGATACATTTTCCCAGGGGACAGTCACCAGAACACGGTGTGGGTCAAGAGACAGTCCCCAATTACTTGGTCCTCTAAAAAGATTCTTTGTAATCAGACAGAATATCAGATTTAGAAGCTTCTGCTTGCATCCACTATTAACTAGGTACATTTTTAAATAAAAAGACAGATTTTCAAAGCCATTCTAGTGTCTGAATGCCTCTGAGAAATCATGTGGAAATATGATAAATACATATATTTTGGGTGGCTTGGAAACTAAGTGAATTATTTAAATTATAAAATATTTTACATGGTGAGTAATACTAAAAAACAATAAACAAGAAAGAGAATTATATATATTTTGGACAATACCTATACCAGGTCACCTTGAGAGGGTGAATTTGAGTACCAACCTGAGAAGGAAATAATCCTGGTGATACAGTAGAATATTATCGTGGATAACTTAGCAGCATGTTCTGAAAACTTAAGGCAAACACATGCTTGGATGATGTCCAAAGACGTGCATAGAAGCCAGAGTCAAAAGAATAGAATAAAGTAAATTGAGGAAGTAGAAAGAAGTAGTGTGACAAGGATACAAAAAAGGTACTATATGCCGCAGAAAGACCTGCTGAGCTACAAAAAAAAAACAACAAAACAAGTGTTTTTACACTAATGAGATAGAAGACCACTCCAGAGTGCCATAAACAGAATAGAAATGAAATTGCTTACTATGCTTTAACATGGTCACTATGGTCACTATGTCGAGACTGCTCTGGAAAAGATGGGGTACGAATATGATGAGCAGTTACTGGACTCTTATGATAAGCCTGGCAAGAGAGAATGCACCTTATGTGAGGAGAGTGACAAATGGTTATTAAAAGGTGCCAAGCTTTGTGTACATTTTCAAAGTGGAACCAATCTGACTGAAAACTACATGAGTAGAAGAGATGGGTCCACAGCATCAAGGTCTGTGGCTTTAACACAGGAAAAAATGGAGTGAAATTTTCAGGAGTGGAGATACTGAGACTGCAGAGGAGCTTGGAAGGAGCAAGGGGGACGAACATGTAAATTTTGATATATGTATGAGATACGTACCTTCAGGTGTCAGGTTAAATGTTAAGTCTGTAATTCTGGAAGTCAGTGCATAATTCAGTAACTCAAATAAGTTCCACAAAAAGTTATGTTTCCTGTCTTAAAACAACAACCAAAATGAGAACAGGGGTGATAAATGTTCTATTATAACACGTTGTTCTAGAATATTTTCTTGTTTGATTCTAAATCAAAAGTATTCTGAAGCCATTATTTCCTCAATTTAACAGTACGAGAGGAGATTCTAAAATTTGGTAGGCATTTTGTTCTTTTACATAACTGACAAAATTGCTTACAATGTGTCTCTTATTGAGAGGATAAGTGGTTCAAATCAAGGTACTCCTTCAGGAGGGTCATTGACATGTTGAGGGTCAAAGATATATTTGAAAAACAGAACTCTTTCTTCTGGTTTTTCTTTTGACTAAGACTTTTTTTTGCCGTGACAGTGTCATAAATATCTTTGCATTTCTAAGAAATTTCATTTTCATGTGCACAAAACAGTGATACAGTAGCTTCTTTTCTCACAACTCTTACTTTGTTCTATCTTTTCTTGTTACATATAGATATGTATGTACTTTACATATTACGAGGCAGATATCCAAGGAAAATTTTCAATAGTTCAAATTCTGCATTAAAGCACTTTGCTCTCAACCAACAGAACTGTATTCAATACACAGTAGATTTCACCACATTCATGTATTTTGCAATCGAATTGTTATTCTTTGGAGGGACCACGTGGGACAAGGTTGAGCCAAGAATTTCATTTTCTTTTCTCATTCTGTTACTAAAGATGAAGGGTGGTTGCTATACAGCAAACAGTCCTCCTAATGGAAGGCAGAACCTGGGTGGAGAAGGGGAGAAATAAATGTACTTTATGAAGAGTATTTCCACTGAGCAAATCAAATCACTTGACCAATCCCAAATATTTTAGATTAAATTGAAGCAGCTATCATCATATAAACCAAGTGTGTTGCCTCACCAGATTGAGCAAGAATAAAACTGTAGCCAACAAGAAAGAAGTTAAGGGAATGTTATAGCTCCCAATTTGAAGGTTTCCTGAGTGGGTCACCCTGTGGCCGTTCCATGCAGCTCTTCTTGTGGATAAGTCGGCAGGTTGCTCACTTGTTTGATGACCACCTATCACAGACAGCTCTGTGGACTGAAAACGACCAGTTGGAATTCAAGTTCTCTAAACCAGTTACTCAGCATGCATGATTTAAAGGAAATCTAGAGTTTAAAGAAAAACCAGTTATTCTGCACTTTTAAGATCCTCGAAACAGGAACATAATAGGGAGGGGCCGCATTCCGTGTTGTCTGAGGAAGTCCTTTCTCAAAGTTCTAGTTCACTACTCATTTTTATTTCAATTCTTGTAAGTAGCTGACAACTCAATTTATTTATCTCATTCCCTTTTTCTAGCTGACTGCCCATTCGTAAACTGTCTTTTTTCTAAAGAGTATATTCCTCCAGTCAAATATGACAAAAATTCAGAGAAAATAATTATAAACAAATAATATATTTTATAATGTAGTTGTGTTTTCTGTCTTCCTTTCAAATCAGAATCACCCTCGAGAAGTCTAAATTAGCAAACTAATATTACTGGTTGCACGTACCCTTCTATTTCATATATATATATATATACATATATATATTTTTCTTGGTTTAAAACTCAGTAAACACAAAACAACTACATTTTAGTCACATATTCCATTTATACTGAACAAGTCCTGGTGGGTCATGTGTGTTCTGCTTTTTTTATATTGCTACAGTCCATTCTCATACCCTCTGAGAGCTACTTTGTGCAAATGTGAAGATTCTTGGCACATCTTCTGTCCAGAAGTATCACTATATTTCCATGACTGTCAAGAGATTTTTTTGTAAACAAGTATGAACACAGATTTCAACACGGAATCAAACTATTGCAGTGTGTAAAATGAAATAGTTTAAACAAGTTAGATATGACCCTCTCACTGAAAGAATCTCTTGCATTTTCATATAATGTTGTGGAATAATTTTTATTCCCAGGGAGAATTCTGAAAGCTCTATACCTCTGATAGAAAGAAAAAGCCAAGAGGGGAAGAAACGTTTCTTTTGAATCACCACAAATACAACTCTTTAGAAACTGAGGCAGGAGACTAAGGTATGGCAAAGCTGGTTGGGGAAGTAGTCATAACCTATTATTACAAATCCCAGGACACATGCACACAACAGTTCCAAAAGCCTTGCATGTAGCTTCTTTCCAGAACTGGAGCAGGTTTCTGACAGGGAGGCCTGGATCTGATGTTGCCCTGAAGAGTGGGAGATGCAAAAGGCCAGTGGACACTGAGCAGTTTGCTGCCTTGTTCTTCCAGAGGAGACCACGCTCGCTCTGCAGGGTGGACTTTTTTAATGGACTTTCATTTGGCTTGAACTTGCTCTGCAAAGCCTGTTTCTTTTCCCACCTGTAGTATATGTAACACCTCGCAGCTTACTGTTTGCTCTGCTTATGACAAATTCTTTGTTCAGGACAGAAAGAACCTAGAAACCACCTCTAGGAGATTCTAGCACCCCAAAACCTGGTAACAAAACTGCCCGCAGAACTTCTTTGGATTTGGGTGGGCAGGTTATTAATATTTCTCATATAAACAGAGGAGGGTTTATTAGAAATGATTTGTTTTGTTCTATGTGTTAGAAATAGTTGGATGTACAAAAAACAAGGATTTTTTTGAGAAGGTAATAAAAACTGTATGATTAATCAGCATTATCTAATTATACATTACTTCAACTCAAAGTACATTAAGATGTTTATAACTCCCAAATCTCCATCCAAAATATATTTACTCATGGGCTAACCCCACCTTCCCAAATTCAATTAAACAATAGGCTTTACTTGAGATCTAGGACACATAAAATGTGATATGATTTTATATATATATATATATATATATACGCACACGCATATATATGCATATGTATGTGTGTGTGTCTTAACTCATAGATACATATACATGTACATGTATCATACATATTCGCATACATGAAACAGTATTGTTAAACGTTTCACTTCTATATTTCATTTCTATTTTATTAAAAATAAATTTAGTCTTGATTTAATAAACTGAATTCATCAGTTTGAAAAACACTGTTTCAAGCCATTTGTATTACTTATGGGTCATTAATTAAAGAACAAAAAATAACATGGAAAATCCAGTTTAGGCAGAATATGAATGTAATGATTGATACCTCAAAGGGGCAAAGAATCTCTCTCTTTTTTGAATTTTATTTATTTAGTTTTTGTGCTGGGGACCAAACTCAGGGCTCTGCACTTGACAGGCAAGTGCGCTACCACTGAGCTAAATCCCCAACCCCTCTCTTTTGGATTTTAAATAACCAAATGTTACACATAAACTGAAAAGAAGACAAAAAAAAAATAAAAATAGGTAAAATGAAGACAAGGAAAATTGGAATTTTAAAATTGAATTTAAAAACAAAAAAATGTACAGCTTCATGGCATAAGCCCGATTAATGCTTTTCTCTTCCCCCAAGACACAGCGAACCTGGGTAGGCAATTTCCATTTCCCTGAAAATGGGTTCAGTCATTTCACCTCTACTCACAAGTGGTCCTTTTTCACCTGAGTATAGACCAGCATAATTCACCTGGAAAATAAGCTATCCCAACATGAATGAATGGTTACCTTCCTGTGGGTGGTCCACCTTTCTCCCTTCTGTCTATTGCCAAGTCTGGATTGATGAATCCCGCAGATTTCCACTGCCAAAAACACAAAACTTTCCCCGCCCCCAAACTGTAGAGTGATTCTCACTCTTGAGGGTCTGCACTGAATTTATTTCTTTGAGTGTATTTTTAATTACTACCTAGCAAATTCTTTTATATCGCCTATGGATGTGTCCTGAAAATTCTTTTTCTGTAGCAAGGAGTCAGTAAAGTTGCAATTTAATTCCGTGTAGGGCGAGACTATACTATAAAACTGTCTGGTGAGAGGGTCATGACTGAAACTCCTGTAATTTTACCTCCATAATGGTCTTGCATACAAATCCCTGCCTGAGATTGCCCCTCATCAGTGGAAAAGCAAAAACAAAAATAAGCTGTAAAATAACTAAATTAATTTTATCAAAAAAAATAGTTTCATTTGCACTTCAAAATGAGAAGAGTTAATGGCATACTGATCTCAAATAAACAAGATTATTGAAAGTTTAATTATAGTATTTATTTTTATTCAAAGTTTTTATTTTTCTAATTAATCAAGTGTTAAAGAAAATGAAATAAAATTTCCTCGTCTTTAAATTATAAAATACCTGTCGATTTTCAAATAGTTTAAAACAACTATTGCAAAAACCTATCCAATATATTCTACTTACAAATGCAACTGCCGAAAATTATTAGGTAATGTCACATTCTTGCCAAAACAAGATGACTATCAAAGCATAAGCTAAAATATTTGGATAGCTTTTCTAATATTTTGTAAAACAGAAAACATATAGAGTAAAAATTCTACTGCTGCAACAGTCGCATTTTTCCTTCAAACTTTTTTTGATAAATATCTTTCAAATCAAATAAAATATAAATGTAAGATTTAATTCAGAACCACGAGTATTGTGTGTTTTAAAAGATATAACATTTCTTCATTGATATTCATTAATTTAATGTTAATGTAAAAGTCACGGTATTTCTTAGTCATGTAGACACTCTTTTTACCACAGCCATTAGTGTTGGTTTGTAAAACTATAGCTTTATTACTCCACTAAAATCTTTTATACGGCATTGTGTAACACGGAGCACGCTAGTTTTCCCTGTGGTATATAGTCTTCCACACTTTCAGGCTTTTATAACCTGACTGAGTAAAACACTCCAAGTTGCGGATTTTTTTAATATATATAAAAATTTAAATTTGAATATCAAATACTTGTTGAAATAACCAGCCTTTTTATAGGCAATTATGGATGGAGAACATTACATCAATTTCATATCACTACTTCCAAAATTTATGGTAAGGATTCTGTCTTAGATCTGCAACTCAAGATATCAGATTCCGGAACAGGTTTGTTTTTATTTGTGTGCTGAAGTTGTTCATCACAAATTTGTTCCTGGGAAATTTATGATTTTATATTTTAACTTTATACTAAAAGAAAAATTAGAATGTTTTATTTCACATCTGTAATTGTTTATATAATCCGACTATCATGCAATGTTTGCCGTATAATCAAATTCCTGACGTATTACAACATAAGATTTAAGTTAATAAGTTAAAAAATTGAAATCTATACCATAAAGTTTTGGTCAACTCCCAAACCTCTTCAGCTTCTGCGAATTTGGACCTTGCCATCTAAGCATAGCAGAATAATTGCTGTAGTTTTCTTATAGTAATCTCGGTGATGAATAAATGAAGGCATTGCTCTACATGTAAAATAACAATAGAGGGTCAATCCATTTTTCCCTTGTTTTATTGTGATTTTTGTTTTTGTGGCAATGATTCAGTCCTTCTGAGAGTAAGAGTTTTGCCACTACACATAGTACTGGCTTAATTTCCTTACTTATAAAGAGAAAGTGATGGCCTAAATAATTAGGTAATATCCCTAAAGGACTTTGCTCCTCAGGGAACACATAAAGGAGAATAAATGTGTTTAATTATAATTTGGTCTTGCCTAGATTATGGTGGCCCACTTATAATTTTATTTAAATTTAATTTACATGAAATAATGGCAAAAATAGACACAATAAAAATTCCAAACATCCTAATATATGCTCTGGAGGAACTAGCAATTTACCAGTTTAGAAATATGCACATATGTTTAAGGAGATGTTAAATTTAATTATGGTACCAATTTTTCACATTAATTCATGCAGGCTATAAAGGGGGCGTTGTGTTTCTGTTGCCTTCAATATGCTTCTTCTCCAGAATAACATACTTCCTCCTACCAGCCACGGAGAAGTCAGGACCTCCAGCCTCTAGACATCTGAGAAAACTGACTCTGTCTAGCTTGTTTCCTTCCAGCTGCAGACTCTGCCATTTCCCAACCATGCAGGCCTGGACAAAATTCATCCATCTGTCCGTGCTTCATTTTTCATGTGTAAAATTAGTTTGAAAACGTCACACTTACAGAGTTGTTGTGGGATTAAGTGAGATGACTCATGTACAGTATTTGTAGTAGCACTCATTATATGCACTTAATACATTTTTTTCATTAGTATTAACTTTCTCTCACTTATGAGCTTATTCCTTCATGTGGATGAACAAATATTTAAATGATGCTCCAAAGGGCTTATTTTTTTTTTCCAAAAGGCTTATTTTTAAACAAATGAATTGCCCGTACAGAAGTATTTGCAACCCAACTCTGAGGCTTTGCTCTTGCTAGAGTGTCTACAAAATTTTTTCTTTCCAAATGCTCAAACTTAATAATATGACAAGTTCCTGATTCACATCATTTTACTTTTTAGATACCTCCCATTATAATATGCTCTGGAATAATGTAATTAGTTCTTATCAAATGTTCATAGTTGTTTTTTTTTTCTTATTATTGTTCATATATTTGGTGTTTGGAATATCACTAGGCACAGAGTACATTGCTATTTAGTGAGTAAATAAACTACTACTTTAAATAAAAACATATTATAGAAATTGGCCCTTCTTTCTTGGTCCTCTAAAGTACATCAATATTTCACAGAGGAAATAATGCACATACACATTGCTGACTGTGCACTTTGGGAAAATGCCTTTCTGATCACACAAACAGGTTGTTTAATTGACATATTTTAAAAAACTAAATAGATACCTGTTATGGTTTGTGTCTAGATGTCCCCCCAAAGCCTCATGTGGTAAGAGATAGCTGGATCTAGAGTGTGTGATTACTAAATTGATCCATTGATTGGTTTGGCATGTTCTGCTGGGATCAAGGATGTGAGACTGAGATTGGGGTGGGAGTGCGGGCCGCCCTGGAGACAGGTAGCCTAGATAAAAGATACAGGAAGAGGCTAATTAGCTGCTTGTTTGCATTGCTTATTTGCATACATTCCTTGCATTTCCTAACTTTACTTTGCTGCCGGTCAGTCGGCTGCCGGGCCCGCCCTGCCTCTGCCCTGCCGCCCTGCTTCGGACCCAGCAGACTATAGACTGAAACCTCTGCAGACTGTGAGCTAATAAACCTTTCTTCCCCTAACTTTGGGTGTCGAGTATTCTTCCTAACAACGAGAGAAAAGTAACTAAAACAACACCTTTAGCTACGGTGGCAAAAGTGTTGAAAATATTACCTTTAGTCTTACAGTAGTATATTACGAAAATTCAATTCATTTTAATTCAATTAAAATTAAAGTTGTCCTGTAATTTAGATGTGAAATCTTACCCTCTGTTTTCTTTTTGATCTGGAAAATATTTTTAATTGAATTGCTTAAAAATTATTTTGTTTGATTTGGGACTTATCTTTCTTAAATTGTGTATTTCCTTCTAGCTTATATATGGTTGTTACAAATACTATTCATCACTATTATAATCTACATATTAAACATGATATTTAAAAAAAAATGGGATAGTTTTAGCCTCTTTCTTGGGTTAAATGTAATAAAATGCTATAGCTGAATACATGGAGCTATAATATTTTAAAAGTAAGTTGTGAAACAAAAATTTGAAACTTACATTGTTTTAGTTACTATTCTAGAGTCAATGGTTTGTAAGAGAACAGACTTAATACAGGACATTTACAAATTACACACACACAAGCCAAATGCAGGAAGAGTGCAGAATGTCTGTCTATGCACTGGAGACCCAAAAGATCCAATCAAGGCCTGGGAGCCCACAGCAATGTCCATGTATATCTGTATCTGCCCTAAAAGGCAGAAGAAATCTATACTGGAACCAGGATATGATGCTCACAGTTGAGATGAAAACCAGAGCTCTCCTGAAGCGGACAGCACTGTCCTTGACCACAGCAAGGCCTCAAGCTCCTTCTGCAATGACAGGGCCAAATTCCCTCTGGGAGAATCAGCTATTACAGAACTAGGAAACAGCCGGTCCCCATCTTCTGCTCCTATTCTCTGTTGTGTCGGCAAAAATCCTCAGGTGGGTCCTCTAGACCCAGAAGCACATCAACTCAGTCCAGCTGGGCATTCCTGCTCAAACTGACCACAATAAGTCCACCACGTACATTGACCTCGGAAAAATAATTTGCATAATAATAGTAAAAGATCTACCACTCTAACAATTACAGCCAAGAAATTTTGTCCTAATAAGTTTTAAAATAGTATAAATTACATGCATAAAGATGCTAATTATTATAGTAGCCAAATAAAGGAATATTGGAAAGAATGTCTTCTTAAATATTTATAAAATTAATCCAATACCCTACAGCATTTACAATTATAACCTATAGTATTACAACCTTAAAGTATTGTAACATCTCAAATGTGTTTGCAAGTTTAAGCAACTGATGCAAAGTGCAAAATTATCTATTCTTTCTGATTAAAAATATTCAATTTATGTTTTGAATTGGTTCAGTTATATATATTTTAAATTTCAAATAGTGCAGATTTTCCCATGTGGCAGGTATCTGAGGTCCCGGCTTTGCTAACACAGATAGTTTGAAGAAGGATAATTGACACATTCGTCTATGTTCCTGGAAAAGTTAGGAAAGGATGATTTCTTTAATTTTTTCCTTACTAATAGAATAAGCCTTACAGTTTCTTTTGTAAGGAATCTGCTGAATATTTACCAAACAGGTGCATACCTTCATATTAGGTATTAGAGGGATTTAGATTTTTTGGAGAGTTGGTTGTCCTCTTCTACAAAGGAATTTAAAGTTTGACACACCAAAAGTCAGAGATATTTTCATCATGGGACCTAAATAATATTTATTAGAGGATGATCTAAAGTGCATGTTAACAAATAAACTCAACTTGGACAAACCAGTTTTTGGAAGCAATGAGACCCCATAAACAAAGATATTGGTTATAAATGGGGGTAATTCAGGAAGAAGCTAATTTCTTATCTTCAATGTGTAAAAAATACCACAGTCAAGTGTTAGTTTTTAAAGAGGTTTTTTCCACTGGGGTTCTGCAAATCCAATCATTCCATTTTTTATAATAAAAAGAACTCATATAATAATAGTAGCTACCCTTTCCTAAATGTTTTCTTTTACTAGTCAGATAAATAAAGTATTTTTTACTTAACACATTTTAGATGTTAAAATACTTTCATTTTGTTCTCACAAAATCTTACCTCACCAGTAATATTTTGATCTCCATGTTATTGTGGTAGAATCTGATGCTTAGACAGAAGAAATAACTTACCTAATGTTACAGTTTCGGAAAGTTAGATTTTCTTTGCCAAAGGACAGTTTTTTTAGTAAAACATTCCATTTTATAGATCATGTAGTTGTTTATATGAAGGTATCTTTTAAGTCAGGAGAGGTGTTCAGCATTAGATTTGTATGCATTTGGCAGCAATGTATTTAGATTAAGGAACGGGGCTCACAGAGGTATATAACATCGGCCCCTATATTCCTAAAAAAAATGTAATCGAAATATGAGATTGTTAAAGTCCCCTTCTTTAAATACTTTTATTAGTACACATTTACAATTCTAGCAGTAGACAATCATCTTGGGGAGTAGTTACATGTACA
Source organism: Hystrix cristata (assembly GCA_004026905.1). Classification (NCBI taxonomy): domain Eukaryota; kingdom Metazoa; phylum Chordata; class Mammalia; order Rodentia; family Hystricidae; genus Hystrix; species Hystrix cristata. The sequence goes on from PVJO010015373.1 coordinate 11,205, forward strand.
AATTTCAGCTTTTTTCCCCCTAATTCTCTTCCCCTTCCCTCCCCCTACCCCCTCTTCCTCTGGTTCCCCTAGCTCCTTTTACATATCTGTTGATATTATTTGTCTTACCTCACATTACATTCATTGCCATATATATTTACATTAATTGTAATCATGGAAGAATAAGTTTAAGATATACTGTTTTACAGCATTTTGATTGCTCTCTCTCTCTTTTTTTTTTTTTTTTTGAAGACTAACCAAATTTGTAACACTGAAAATATTTTGTAGGTGCCAGGGAAAATGTCAACAAAAATAGAATAAAATATCAATAATTCTGGATTACTATTTTATCGTACTACAAGTGTCTTCATAGTCCAATCTTTATTTTATAGATAAAAAAGAAGCAACTTCCCATACTACTATGTGTAATAAAAGTTAAGAACTGGAATTTGAACTCATGTGCATTTGATTTTAATATGTGCTTTTAAGTGTGTGAAGAAAAAGGTAAAATAATTCACAAAATTTAGATAGAAAGAAGCCGTAATTGTCCATAGAATCAATTGAAGTGGTAATGTAATATTCTTAGTCACCAGACACTGTAAGTGTGAGGATCAGGTGACAAACTAATTCATTTTTATAGTTAGATGTCAGAATAAACACTGATTTTGCCCAAAACATTGAGAGCCTATCATGGGCAAAGTTTTAAGTAGAGAGAGGTATGATTTTGTGTTTCTGATATCTTAATGCAGTGAAAAACTGTGTTGCATGTGATGCAGCTATCAATAAGGGTTTAGAGAACCTCGTGCATTTATGTATGAATTGTAATGGAATCCACAGAAAAAGATAACATCTCCAAGATAGAAAGGAAAAAAATGAAGTCAAGAAAATCCAGTTTTACACTCCACATGCTTCTCTCTGAAGGAAAATGTAATAGCTTGTTAAACTGCAAGGTTTGTTCAGATAAGCTTTAATATATTGCTTTTCTACTTTGGTGCAAAGAGCTTTTTATGTATGTAAGACAAAGAAATCTAAGGACTCAAGTATATTTTAATATATCAGTTTGAAAAAAATTATCCTCAAGAATTGGAGATTTTCACCTCACTATTAGATCACATAATTTACTATGTTATTCTGAAAAAAAAATGACTATTTCACCATAAATTCTTAAACTTATGATGGCCATGTCATTTTTATTTTAATACAGGTCATTAATTTTTTAAAAGGATAACCTTATGAACCAGTCAAATCATACTCTTCCTTTGTTTTCACATAACATTTGTAAATAGACTATAAGGCTCTTAAGACATTATAGGCTATAATCCCAGGTACATGGAAATGAAACTTCAGGGATTCCACTAGGTGGTACAGAAACAAAGAGGTCAATTTAAATGTAAGACTTCTAAAGCCAAAAGAAAGCCAAGGGCACTTCTGTTTAAGGTACTTGTATTTCCCCAAGCTGGTATTCATTGAATTTCTAATACAACCTGAAGAACATCGTGTCTAATCTGTTGTTTATCTTCTCTGTTCTTGAAGTCCTGGTATTAAGACAAAAAACCCATCAAATAAACGTCTCTGTTCTTAGGTGTTTGGGGACTAGAGGACCTAAACAAATGATGAAAAGTCTCAACCTGTCTTGGAACTTAATGATTCTTATTTGGATTTTATTGTAAATGACATTGTCTTAATTCATGATTTGTACTTACTATACAGTTAATATTTTGATGATGATGAAAATTACTGCTGGTGAGCACTATTGTCAAGACTGATACTATTTCAAATGCTTTCATATATCATACACAGGGTCATTGTTCTGATTTTAATACATATATAGCTTATGCGCCTGTATGTCGCATATGTGTCTTAAACATTTCTGTTTACCTACTGAGATGTGCGTATGTATGCATGCACATGAATGTGTGTACATTTCTCTGCAGTGGTAGATTGATAAGTAAGGCAGAGTTCTCCAGAAAAACATAATCAGCACATGTTCTTGTGCATGTCTGTGTGTATGTTTGTGCAGAGGCTGGCTGGTCCAAATCTATGGGGTAGACAAACAGCTTGGAAAATCTGAACTCAGCCAGGAGTGGTTAGTGCAATCTGGAGAATTCGTCCTCAGAGAAACTTTAGCTTTCTTCTTTAGGTCTTTTGAATGATTGAAGGTCAACCAACTCGATCAAAGATAATTGCAAATAACTACATCTAAAAAAATAATTTCATAGCTACTCCTAAATTAGTTTTTATTTGAATATTTAGTTACTGTAGGTTGACAAATTGTTACATAAAATTAACTCTTACAACTGGGAGTGATACAAAGGATAATAGAAAGAGTTGGAAACTGTCCACCAAAGTAGATGTTGAAGTATAATATGGCAAGACTCGTGCATTAAGAAGATTACTGTATTATGAGTTCTGAAGAAGTTTTGATTTACTAGGATACTAAATTCTCTTTTAATCACGTGTTTGGGAATTTTTAATTTTCCTTGTCAAAACTGAATAACATAGCACAAAGAGAGGACCGACCCACATTTTAGGGACCAGCCACCTCTGGCTTTAACACAGCAGCTTTTAGTGTTAACTAAATATTCAAAGATGAAACTATATTTATCTGAGAATGGGAAGACCACAAAATAGAGGGAGAACTATAAGAAAAAGATGAGGGAACCCAATAATACAAATAAAGGAAGGAATAAGTAAATCAAAAGTGGAAAAATTGAGTAAACTGGTGAACAATAAATGAAGAATTGAGTGAGGATAAAATGGGAGGCAGTAAAATGAAGTCCTATGATACTTCTGGACAAATAGAGATAAATAAAAGCAACAGACACATTTGAAGAGGAAATATTCATCTTAAACCTGTGTACATTTCTTGAAGGAGCAAATGAACTAAAATGCTTGGAATTGAATGTGTATATTAGGGAAGGAAGTAAAGATTCAGCAGTTATGTTATTAACTTGATCAATACCCATAACCAGACAATTTAGCCCCACCATCGTCCCCAATGCATTTTAGTGCTTGCAATTTGCTATTGATTGTCAGCTAACCAGATATTTGTAAAAGCTCCACATCTTCTATCTATTGAATACACACAATCTCAGTGGCAACCTGGGCTTATTTCAGGTAGATAAAATCTACATCTAATAAATTACAAATATGCAGAATATGATAAGCTTGAAAATTCAGATATTATCTTTGTTGAAATAGGATTGTAACAATAAATGTCAAAACAGGGCAGTCAGTGGAACATTTAAAATAGCATTATTGAGTATGTTCTAGTCTATTCATATCGAGATGTTACTGTAGAAATGAAGGCAATAAAACCTACTTTTGCTTGATTTTAATTAACAACAGTTTTAAAGTACTGTAAATAAATAAATGTTTCACTATATATAAGATAAAATTTAATATATATGTAGGGTTTGGCCTGGGTTATGCCTCTGTGGGAGAGAATTTGATTAGCATGCATAAGGCCTTTGGTTGGATCCCCCATAACATACACGTGTGTGTGTGCGCACACACGCAAAACACAGGTTTAACATATTGTTTAAAGTAACACACTTATTGATGTACTTGAAAAATTAAAGTACACAGAATATAATATATTTAGACAATGGAATATAAGATCTACAGAGTAAATGCAGGGGCTGAAATGTACAACTATTGTGAATTATTGCCCACATTTTTTACCCATATGATACAAGAAAAAAATAGAAAGTCAGAACTCGGGAAGAATGACCTTAACAGACCCCCTGCCAAGCTATTCCCATATGAAGAACTAGATTTGAAAAGGGAACTAGGCAGGTAGAATTAACTGGTTTGGAATGCGATTAGCCTAGAAAATATTATTTTTAATTATTGTTTGAGGAAAACATACTTAATTTTTCTTCAGTCTCAAGACTTGTGATCCCTATCTTCTAATTTATAAAAGACTTTGTGTGAAATTAGAAAGCTTTATTCTTTAAAAATTAAGTAAAATTCAGTTGCACACCCATCAAATTTTAGTATCTTTTCCGTTGGAATATTTGAAATTACAGGTTCAGTGTCCATAAATTATTAGAAATATTTAGGACCTCTATTCCATATTGAGCCCGATTTTGATGTGTTTTAATTTTTAAAGAGTGTATAAATTTCATAGCTGAGGGGCCTCAAACTAACTCAGTTCTGCCCCTCTTCTTTCTCTTGTCTTTCTCAAAAGCAGCGGTAATGTGCTGTGACTGTAGTACCTTGGTCAGGAGGGACTACGCGGAACAGTCCGGGGTCTGCCCCAGCCCTCTTGTAGAGATGAGATGCCCTTTAGTGATCTGGCCAGTGGGCAGTGTCACCTTTCCCTGTGGTAATAAGACCCAAGGCCGGTGCTGTCCAGGCTCCATCAGTCTGGAGCAAACAGAGCATGTGCCTTTGTTCTCCTTGGGCAGGTTCATGGGCCTTAGGGGAAGGGCTCACTGCAAATCATCTTACCATTTTATAGTTGCCTTTTCACTATTTTAATATGTCAAATTATTTGCTGTAGAAGATCATATTTCTTGTAAATATTTAGTTTATTTTCAGATAGACAGAGTTTATTTTCATCTTTGTGAAATGTTGGCAAATGTTCAATGTTTTCTGGGGAAAATGCTAGTATTTTTATATTTTGCAAATGTCCACATATATTAACTGTGTTATTCAAATATTTAATTTTTATTTTTTTTCTGTTGGATCTATCAATTCTGAAAAACCTATTTTAAAATATTGTACATAATAGAAGATTTATTTTTTTCCCCTGGCAGTTACTCAGTTTGGCTTCATACCATCATCATAGACTTGTTGCATTAGTGACCTGTGGTCCTTCACATCTCCCTGAATCCACATCCTTTGTTTAAACACGTTCTATTTCCACACTTATCTCTAGCCTTTGCTTCCTTGGTCCAGTGAAATTTTAGTAAATGTGACACGAGTTGGAACAGAGCTTTAACAATTGTGTTTGCTTCTAGTCATCTGCTTATTGCAATGAGTTCAGGGCCTGGAGAGACTTCTCAAAAAATTCCAGCCAAGGCCATTCAGAGTAATAGGCAATTAGCTAATGAATAGTTATGTGAGTAATATTATTTGATACTGGAGAAACAACATGGTCAGCTCAAGCCTAAAATGCTGACTTGCAATCTCATGAGGAAATCTGCTTTAAAAAAAAGCACTGACAATATACTGTGTGCAATATGAGTGTTACCATCTAATGATTTTATTGCAATAGAAAAATGATAAAATATTTTGTTTTTATAAGTGTACGCATTTTATTATATGACTGTGGTTTGACAACATTTTATTATTATATAAAGACTCTCAAAGACAAGTAACTTTTTCACTGTTTTTCTTTCAGGTTGATTTTTTTTTTCTGGCTAAAATATTTCTTACTGCTTTATATTTAAGATCTTTTCATCTCTATGCTTTGTGTTATTATTTCCTGTAATGTAGTCGAGAGGATAATCAGTAAAAATTCTTACGCTTTATGTGCTACCTGTAATCTGAAGAAGATTGAAAATAACATATAGAGTGAAAAAAAGGTTGGAGAACAGTTACCCACTTGCTATTAATTTTATATATTATTGAGAAGGATTCACAATTATAAAAATGGTTTTAGCATATATTCTAGTTGATGCTTGTGAGGGTTAATTTCAATTAACATCATGACCAGATTAAAAATATGTAGATAGCTGAGAAAGCATTATTTCTGGGTATATTTATAAGGGTGTTTTCAGGAGAATGATATTTTAATCAAACTGGGCGGGCAGGCACCAGCGAGTTGGTGGAGATCGTGAACAGAACAGAAAGAAACAAGATGAAATTCTCTTCCTTTTGGAGCTGGGACACACACCTTCTGTTCTTTGCCATCAGAACTGAAAGCTGCAGACTCCAGCGAGATGGGTAGCAGACCTGGTGCAAATTTTGCGTTATTACTTTGAAATTTGCACCAGTGGACTCTTGAGCTCTCAGACTTTGAGCCTAACACTGACAAGTGCACCTTCAGCCTTCCTGACCGGACACCTTTGGACCTGCAAGCAGCGATGCTATGTGCCTCCCTTACCGATGATTTATTCTGGAAAATTTCAACCCTGATAATCATGTGAGACTCAGCCCCAGTAAATCCCCCGTCCATTATATATGTATGTATCCTATTGTTTCTGTCAGTCTGGAGAATCTTTAATAATTCAGTAGGCTAACACCGGCCATCCCACAGGATTCTGGCTGAAGTTATAGTTAAATAATGTATTGTTGAAAAAGAATTGCAACAAAATAAAACCTTGCCAAAGAGTATGTTAGGCCCCGCAAAATTCTGTCTTACATCTCCAAGACCATATCTCATGATGTTTTATCGTAAGTCTATACCATGACTTTGATTCAGAAGGTCCATGAACTATAATCATAACAAAGCTACCACCAAAAATGTGCATATTTTCTTACCACATCAGTGATGCTGACCGAGGAGGCGGAGCTTTGAGAAGCACATATTTGTGGGTACCAGGCTGTGCTGGCTGGAACCTGGAATGCCAGAGTGGGGTGAACCGTGACTTCCATCACAGCCCAGGAACCATGTGTGAGGAGTGAGGCTCCAGCCTGAAGCCCAAAAATTAAGAAGACGTCAACGATTTAAATACATGATTTAACTGGATGCATAATATTTCAATGCTGTATTTGTCTAAAAATTAATACAAAACCCATGAGGAGTCGCACGTCAATATTTTAAAATTTAAATAAAGACTGGAGCTGCCAGTGTGAGCACTCACAGTTCTTACCTTCCCTACGTCAGTATCACAAAATGCTTCCTCAGCTGTTGCCTACAGGAGAATTTGGGGAGCGGGTATTGATTTGTTCTCAGGCACAACAGAAAACCTAAATGAATTTTTGTATTAAGGATGTGAAATCTTATGTTCCCCACATCTGAAGGTAAGAATAGCTATATTATTGAAGATTTGTCTCTGATGCTATGACTCTAAAATATATATCCCCACAAGTGTAGCTGTATTTTACCCATTTATTGTGCTTTCTGATCTTTAACTTTGGAGATTTCCTAGCTTTGGATTTTGCTAAATCACTGATGGTCTGTCTCCTCTGAAACTTACGTTGGAATTTGGTCTCCGGCGGAACAGTGCTGAGAGGTGCTGGGAAGTGTGAGAGGCCAGTGGGTCATTAGGAGAGCTGCATGCAGTCAGGTGTGGTGGCGTGTTCTCCCGCCCCGTCTACCTTGGCGGGTGAAAGTGGGAGGACTGGGTGAGCCCAGGAGGTCAAACCCAGTCTTGGCAGCAAAGAAAGAGAGTTAAAGCGATACTCATGAGACTAGGATAGTTAGCAGTCATTGCAAGAGTGAGTAGTGATAATGTGCCCACTTACTTTCTGCTTTCCTGACTGCGTCAGGATGCAACTCTCAGCATGAGGCCCATCCCAGAGCCGAGCAGAGGCTGACAAAGTTTGTAGGATTCCCAGACTCCAGAATGATGAGCCAAAACACTTTTTTATTCTTTATACATCACCCGGCTTCAGATCTGATGTCTCAGCAACAAAGCAAAGATACTTGAACTCTAAGCGTCCGGCTTTTCCTTTCCTATTGGCCTCAGTAGATACCTTGCTTTCTTTAACTATACCTGTAATTCACTTCAAAATATCATTTACACGTATTTCATTTTACAATTAATTCTTTTATTTAAAGAGTTGCTTCTTGAATTTTTCCACTTCATAGCATGCATAGAAAGAGTTAAAACTATCTGACAAACCGGGTGTGGTGGCCCACACCTGTAATCCCAGCACCTTGGGAGGCTGAGGAGGGAGGGTCACATGTTCTAGCAACCTAAGCAAGTTATTAACATCCTGTTTTAAAATAAGTAAATCGATTAATTAACAAAAACAGCTAAAGTTGTAGCTCAGTGTGAAGGCTCTACTGGAAGAAAATAGCAAGTCATTTCATGTTGAATGCCACTGGCTTAAATTATTAAGACTTCTTTAGCTGATTAAATATATGAAAGAAAAAAATGTGTTTAAACCATTTTAGCCCATTTTGCTCACTTGAAAATCATTTGTGAAAAGTCTTGTTACAGTGGAAATATACAGACTGCAATTATCTATTCAGATAAGTAGTTTTTGTTCAGCCCACACTTGTAAGATATAAGGTTTTCTCTATTCTTTTAATTGGAATAATTTCTGCAAATAAAAATTTTCTTATCAAAACTTCTCTTTGCCTATTTCAAAACTTGGAATTGGTAACAAATTTCTTTTAACAATATACCAAGTGACTAAAATAAATAAAACCTTTATTAATATTGCTTATTAAATATATACAAATAACCTACCTCGTATGAAACGTGATACATGGAATCTATGGTACCTGAACCCTCCCTCTCTCCATTTGTCAAAACCTAGTTTTTCTCCAGGTGCAAAGAGAGATAGTATTCAAAAGAGAGAACTAGATAGGGAAAAGGGGGATAAATAAGAAGGTTAAAAGAAAAGTAAGATGAAAGGGGAAAAAATGGTAAAGTGTAGCTACACTTGTTGCAAATAGGGAGGGGTGGGTGAATGGAAGGGAGGGGAGGGGAAGGGGGGAAGAGGGGGGAAAACCAAGATGTATCATGTACAGGTACAAAATAACCATGTCGATTATGATCATTATGTATACAATGTACCAATATATGGTCTTGGTAAAAATAAAAAATTAAAAACAAAACAAAACAAAAAAAACAGATAACTGCTCTTTTCCAAGCTACAGGTGTGTAAACAGAGCACTGTCTGAAACTAGGTGAAAAATAAATGCACATATTCAAGTGAAAAAGTACAGCAAGTACATGTATTATTTATGGTACCAATTATTTTATGGATTTTCTGATTTGTTTTTAGTATGAAGATGACAGACAAAGCCATTTTACATTTCTGCATAGGCTGCATCTGCACGTGTAGATCCTGCTGAAATGTAAGTGATTCGGGTAGCTCATTTTGGTTAAAGTGCTGTTTCACTCAAAGCCCAGGTAAATAAAAAGGAAAAAAGGCAATTTGACTAAGATGGCACTTATTATTTAATCTTTGTATTTATGAATTAAAATATATAGCCAATTGGAGAAATTCTGTTTTATCTACTATGAGAAATATGATGCAAATGTATCTTCCTAAACACAACAGATGCTTGGAATATGATATCTATATGTGACACGGAGCCTCAGAAAACATAACTGCAAAAAGTCGTAGAACCAAAATGAAATACTTGAGCATTTCTATCAGATTATGAGGATACAGTCTTCATCTTACCATGACATGCTGTATCATTAAAATGAAAATCCTACAGTTGGGTGTAGTATGTCACGTTATTAAGCATGGAACTTTCAAAATATACACTTGAATGATATAAAAATAAATAGCTCATTATGGTGTTCTCTTAGCACTTTTTTATTTTCAGGTATTTTAAAATTCAAGTAATACTAAACTAAACTTTAAAATTTAAGGTTCACATTATCTGTTATATTTCATTCCTTCCATGTGTGACATTTATTCACATAATTAAATTCATTAAGAGTAGTCTCACTGTACATGTTAGGTTGTTGTGTGCTAGGAATTAATTTATACTGAGAATACTTTAAAGATGTTTGCTAGAAGTTTGCAGCTATATATAAAATGATTTAAAATACAGATTATTGAAAAACAGGGCCATGATAAGATTTGAGAATATCATGTTCTATGTTGGATAATCATCAGGTTTTTTAAAAACTTTGTAAAGAATTGTGAATAATATGAGGCACTGTACATAAAATATACTACAGGGGCAAGAAAGAACACACTGCATAAATTAATTATTTACTTAAATTGTAAAGTAATATATAAAATAGATGAATATGGTCAATGACATTACTATTGCTTGTAATACATGACTCCCTTTTCTCCTTTTTTTTTTTTTTTTTTTTTTTTTTTTTTTTTTGCGGTGCCAGGGATCGAACTCAGGCCTTTGTGCTTGCAAGGCAAGCACTCTAATCACTGAGCTAAATCCCCAGCCCCGACTCCCTTTTCTCAAACAGCTTTAAAATAAAATTAGTTCTCTGTTCATTAGTGTTTATCCTGTTGTTTTACTGCGCCCACTTCTGTGCTGTCTCCATATTTTTACTGTGACGCTGCCCTTCTGCAGGTATTCCCGCCACAAGTTTTATGGAGATTTCTGAATGGCATTCCTTATTTTCATATGAACATGTGTGTTTCCAGGTAAAGGTTGTAGCTAGTATATTGCAAATGTGAACTTAAAGATAAAAAATATTGCTCATGACCATTGCAGATCATTCAAGTGGAGGCCTAAATCCATGCAGAAAAAATTAATTCACCTGGAAAATTTCTGTTTTTCATATCCTAGTAAACAACAATGCATAATTATGAAGAAAGTGAAAATTTAGTTGGATTTTTCTGGCAAATATATATACTTGTAAGGCCAAAACTATAACTGTTTGACATCAATTGTATGATATGTACACAAATTCAAGTTTTGAAAAACCCTGATCATTTTTCAATTAAAACTTTCTAATTGTGTGAATTTCCTCAATTAAAGGAACAGAGAAAACACTATTATGATTTCTGAGCTCAGTGCCTGTAAAAGTGTTAATATAGAGATAAGAACCTATAAAAATGAATCAAGGGCCTCACACAGTGAAGAGAAAATCAGAAAGGTTTCAGTAAAGGACAGCATAAAACATAAAAAGGAAGTGAGATGAATGGCTACTGACTGCCTTGTTTCATATTTTCTTCATCAAGTTGTAGCTTTTAGGGTAACTAGCCTAGATTTTGCCAGATAGAGCAGATCTTTCTACAAACAGTTGTTTTATACACATCTCTTCTTTTCTAAACTCAGTAGTTGGTTTCTTTCTCCAGTTTCTCTTTAGCACACTGTCTTTTATCAAAGCATCAACAAAAGCTAGTATATGACCTGAATTTTTGGCAAGACAACACAACGACACTCTAATATGCAGCGGTGCTATGCATTTTTGAAATACCAGTTTCTTTTTGGTCAATTCTTTGGACCAACCCACTTTACTTTCAGTATGATTGGTATGCTCTGCTGCTAGAGAAATAACCCCTAGATATCGTTTCCGTACCAGTGAAGATAACGATGCACTGAAATAGCTCTTAGGTGTACCTAAAACCATGACATTGCAGGCAAGTTTATATTTTAAAGCAAAAAAGTTACATTCCATTAGGTGTTAGTATCTAATAAATATGCAGTGCACTGAAAGACTTCCAAGAAAGATAGTTGGTACATATTCCCAAAATTGTTTGACAGGCATTAAATCTGATATAAATCACAATAAAGTAGACATGAAAACCTCATTGTCAGTAAAACTAGACAAGTTCCCATCATCTTCCCACACATTCTGAAATATGAACCTGATGCAATGAAGTTTAGATGGAGCCGGCAGCAGATAACATAAGCTGATGCTTGATTTTCTGACAAAGTGGGGATGGTGCAATGTGAAACTACATACAGGCTTTATATTTTTAAAGCACAGTATTATTTCTTATCCTGAAGATGTGAGAAGTGAAGCTTTGGATAGAATATCAAGCGCTGAAGAAAAAAAAAAAAAATCCTTAGAAATCAGAAGTTTCCCAAAGTAAGCCTGAAGTAGAATTCTATCGCTGAACGCAGGGCTTCTGAGATTATAGAATGCATCACAATTGCCAGAAAATCTTTTTAAATATAAATTACTGGATCCTGCTCACAGAATTTCTGATTTGCTAAAAGGTTGGCTGATACCTGAAAATCTGCTTTTCTAAAATTTTCCCCAATGACACTGAAACTGCTTCCCTGAGACTACAATTTGGGGTATAAATGACACTTACAAATGCTTTTATTTTAGTCTGTGATCTAACTTTCTGAAGACAAGGAAAATGGCTTGTAGATAAGGTGCTGCTCACTCAGTTCCTCTGGGGTGAGGGTAGGTGGAAGACTCGAAGATAAAATGAAAGTCTGGTATCCTACCATGATGGATTTGTGCTGTGCTGACACACCTACCCTAAATTTCCTTCTCTGGAGTTTGTTTTCTAAAATATTTCCAGATTGGGTGAGCTATTAAAAATGAACTGATACAGCCATTCTAAAACTGAGTCTAAATATTTCCCAGAAAAATCAATTTATCTAATAAATTCCAAAATTTAAGGAATAGAAATTACTTAAAATTAGTCATACTACTTTATTTAGAACTATGCATCATTCAAAAAAAAAATGTACAGGAGTTCTGAGGTAAGGGATCACTGAAAGGGAGAGAAAAAGGAATAGAAAGAAATTATTACAATTTTCTTATATAAAAGTGACAAAAAAAAGTGAAATCACCATGGAAAATATTTTCTCTGAAGACTAAGAAAAAGCCTGTAGTAACTTCCAGGCAACAAATAAGCTATGTTATATAGTAATAAATACGTATAGTAATAAATAAATACGTATTTATTACAATAAATAAATAAATACGTATTTATTTAATACGTATAGTAATAAATACGTATCTATTACTATATAACATAGCTTATTTGTTGTTATAAAGGATTGAACTAAGGGACTGAGATACACCCCCAATAAAGAATTTCCATTAAGCATTAAGAGAATGAGAAAATGCCATGGATCTTTAATTAGCACATAGCAAGAATCCTAACTACATCACATATGACACCATTACAAAAGACAAAACAAAACTCTGTTGGAACACTGAGATAGAATAAACTTTAGCCAAAATTTGAAATCCTATTTTTACAGAAAAAAGTGAAACTCAAAGTCAATGTAAATCATTCATTCTTATAATTTAGATGTACTGGATACAGTACATCTAAATTATAATTTACAAATTATATAACATAAATTATATAACATTCATTCTTATAATTTACAAATTATAAAACATATATGCAAATATGTTTTATAATTTGTAAATTACTCCAGTTTTTTTAGAATTCTTTTTTTAATAAAGAAACAAAATGGTAAAATTGTCTTTGGTTTATACTGTGCTTCATCTTTTCAAAAAATTGCATTCTCCATTAAAACTAAGAATAAAGCAAACTAGATTTTACGAAAGAAGTGAAGTGGAAAGATGTTTGTTAGGCTAAAGCCAACAAAATACAGTGATGTGTAGGACAAAGTACTGGAAAAAGGTAAGGAAGATAGGAGAAAGAGTATGTTCCTAGACACATTAAAATTCAGAAAGCAGATTGATAGGAAAAGGAATAGTTTAAATTATAAATATGTGCAAAAACAAGATTATGGCTGGAGGTCTAGAAATACATAAAAATATATTCTTCAATCAGATGATCTTAAAGACGTACTTTTTATTTCACAAATTCTATCATTTTGGCCATGATTTTTGAAATGTTACATGAAAACAAAAAAACAAACAAAGAACAACTCTGTGATCTGTAACTCTTTAGGTCATTTATGCTGCCAATGTAATTGTCTATTAATCTACTACAATAAAACTCATTGAAATAAATAAACCATTATTGTGGACGTATTTAGTTATATAGGAGGTGATCAAACTACACATTGCACGTTAAATTTAAAAATTATTGCAGTAAAAGTCTTATTGCCATTAATCTTCCTCAAAATATTTCCCCTTGCTTTGAACACATTTATCCCAAGTTCTTTCTAAAGAAGTTCTGGATGTTCTCTTTCATGAATGTCATTATGTGGTGTGATCAAAAATATGGTGGATACTTCTGCCCAGTGTCAGTCAACAGAAGGGTAGGCTGATAAAGACTGAACAGTGTGTCCTCATCCACCTCACTCATTTGGTCTGGCACTGTGCAACTCTGGCTCTTCCCAAAATTCGAAATGACCATGAAAAGTGAATGTTCTGAATCGAATCAGGATGTCAAGGCAGCCGTGACTGAGTAATTAAGGGCTCTCAGAAAGAGGACTTCTAGAACTGCTTCAAAATGTGGCAAGATTGATGGCATGAATTGTTTCAAGTGAATGGGAGTCTTCTACTGCAATATATGTATTTTTTTTAAATTTTGATGTTCATCATACTTTTTGATCACATGTGTACATTCCTAACAATCCGGTTACAATTTTTCCAACCTTGTCCCATATCCTTATTAGAAGTATTTCTTTAAGGCAAGTAAAGTTGGGGAAGATCTGGCTGTAGGAGAAATGTTTCTGGAACAAAGAAAAACGAAACATCATTTTAACATTATTTTACTCAAAAGAAAACAACTGATTTATTTTCTTTCACACTCTTGCAGAATTTCTCAAGTTTTACCTCACCTCTGTGAGATTCGCTGATAATTTAAAATGTTTTGAGAACGAAGACTGTTCAAAATAAAATCATGATAAGACTAGTTGACAGAAGCAAGTACATGTGTCCAGAACATCAATAGAAATTAAGAGTTTACCTAAGAAGTTAGGTTGCACATTCTATATAACTCAAATTATTGAGAGCCATACATAATTCAGTCAAAATCACAAATGTGTTATACATGCTACAGCTTTGTGGGTACTGAATAAATTCTTCTGTGTAGTTACAGCAAGTTAGTTTTTTTTTTTTTTTTACATTGATAATTGAAATGATGCCTGTGGTAGAGTGTGGTTAATCATGATCCACATGTTGTAATATTAGTTACATTTTTATTCAGTAATGTTGGCTTGGTTGCAAGTCAAAATTAAGAGTAAAATCATGGTGATTGTTCTGAAAGAAAATCAAATGCCTATATAGACAAGCAAAAGAAAACAGCATATCGTTTACTCCCTAGGAAGCAGGACATAATAGTGATACCAGGATTCACATTATGCTTATTATCTCAACTGTGCTTAAAACCATAGGGAAGAAATTGTTCAAATGAGAAGGGGAACAAGAAGGGGGAGGGGGAGAGGAACAGAGGGACAAGAAAAAAATAGAATAGAAGGGAAAAAAATGGAAACAAAGCTTTTGTAAATAAGGAGGAGAAGAGGGGTTGAACGGGGGGAGGGGAATGGGGAAAAAAGAATCGGCAAGGTACATCATGTACAGGTACAAATTCTCTATGATGAATGTTATCATTAAAATGTTCCACTAAAACAAAATTTAAAAAATGGTATAGGGAGAGGGAGCATTCAATACTCTAGTACATACTCATAATAAATCCATATACACTGACAACTCCATAGCTTTTCTTGGGAAAATTGATTTAAAGACTGAACACCAAAATGTGTGATAGCAATTATCATAGAAGCTACCGATACCCAATTAAAAAAAAAAAAAAAAAACACGCGCACGCACGCGCGTGCGTGCACACACACACACACACACACACACACATCCCAAAGATGCTTCGCTTGGCCAAACTTAATCAGGCTTCTCAGCCTTCTCGTAGGCCCATTTATGAACTTTCTTATAAAATGTAGCTCTGGCAAGAACATGGTTAATTTATTTTATTCATTTGTTTTAATTGTCATTGGCACATGTTTGCAGTACCAATACTAACACCACCAGTACTAGTGATTGTCTTCCTCGTAAAGAGTTGGCAGATGCGCATAAGGTGGCTTCACTTTGTTTCCCTTTCCCAGTTAAGCCATTTTAGTCACATTCTCCACATCTAATAGCCTCGGATATCTAATCGGTTTCTCATCCGTGGAGTCTCATCGGCATGTTGGATCGCCCGCGTCTATTTACAGCAAGAATCCCGTTTGTTTCGTTTAGCCCGAGTCTCCCTCGGCTTCTGCCCAGTCATTTCCCATCCAGTCGTCCCTACCCTAACCTTCTGCATGCAATATTTGGAACTGAGATTCATTTCTCTCCCCTCCAGTAAAATCTTATTGCAACGATCCCTGTACCTACCGCAGCTGCCTTGAAAGCAATTCTTCCTTTCCGTGTGTCAGCAAACATTGAAAAATGATCTTTTGATATATAACTCTCACATAAATGTACTTTTATCTAGACATATACCTGATTTGGAAGACTAATGTCCATGTACAATATCTGTTTTCTGTTATCTTTTCTATAGCCTGGTATGCTATCTTTAATTTAGAAAATATTTTATTAAAATGTGTAAGTGCAAAAGACTAGTCACATTTTGCTTTATCTTTCATTTTTTTCTTTTCAAACATGAACCATATATACTTGAGAGATTGATAATATTTAATTGATCGCTCAATCTCAGTCAATATTCTGTTGTGTGAAAACAACCGCTCTACCCATTTCTGGGGACTGAACTAAGGGTTTTCTCAAGAGCTACAGTCCCAGCCACCCTTTTTTATGTTTTAGAGACACCCTCACTAAGTTTCTAAGTTGTACAGGCTGGACTTGGGGTCCTCCTGCCTCAGCTCCCCAGAGTGCTGGGACTGCAGGCAGGGGCTATCAGGCTCAGGTCTAGACACAGCACCAGGAGGACTTCCTGGTTCACGGTGGGTCCCGAATGCACACATACTGAGAGAGCACATCAAAGACGTCGTGCGTAGAATTCCTCCTGCAGTATTTTTATTGAAGGAATTTGACATGTGAGTTTCTTTGATGAACTCTCTCAGCAAGTGTGCATGGAACCTACCGTGAATCAGGGAGTTCTCTAGTACTGTGCTTAATTAGCTACAGAAGTGTGATCCTTTGCTCCATGTAGTGATAGAGTTGAGAGTAGGGGGGAGAGAAAGACACACAGAGAGAGATGGATGGAGGGAGAGAGAGAGAGAAAGAGAGAGAGAGAGAGAGAGAGAGAGAGAGAGGGAGGGAGAGAGAGAGGGAGGGAAGGAGAGGCAGAGAGGAAGAGAGTGAGAGACAGGAGTACATTCCAGACCACTCACAATGTGTGGCAAAATCAAGTGTTCTAAAAGACAAAAACGCTTTGAATCCTCATGTCCCCGTGAATCAGAAAAAGGTTGGGAAATCAGATCTTTGTTCACTTCCACCTATGTGGCCTCAGGTCAGCATTTGAAATCCGTAGTTCCTCCCTGTGAAATGGAGGTGAGGGCCTATGATTTCTGCCTTCCTCTTTGTTTTGTTGTGAATATGAAGTATTTTTATTATTGTTGTTAGCAGTACTATTAGCAGTATTCTTAATTTTATTGTAGCAGGGTATATTTTAAACACTATAAAGCATTTTAACAGCCTAGTCCAACTTGACCTACTGATATATCAGTGAATAGCGTTATTAAAGGACAAAAAGCAAAGAAGTATAACGAACAGACACGTGGGACTTAACAGGCTAGTTCTGAAGAAAATGCCAGAGCAGGAGCCTCATCACATTGCACAATCTGCCCTGTGTTATGTCCACTAGCTTCCTTCTTTCTAGTTTATCTCATCGGAGTATTGTCAGCAGAAATACTTTTCCTTAGATTTTTATGATGCTTGCAGTGTATACTGGAATGAATAATGATTTTTTTTTCTAAGTGGATGTGCAGAGGAGCCAAAAATGAGAGTGGAGCACTTAGAAACCACTCATCATGTGGGGAAGGCACACACCCGGGAAGACAGAAACAATTGTGTTTGACCCCGATAACTGAGTGGGTTATGTGCACCCAAACCTCACTCTTCAAACAAAATAATAAAAATGTGCTTCAGAGGAGATAAATAACTCCCTGGAGAGGAGGCAAAAGACTCGCTCTGTGTAAGCTCTGAGTGTTAGTCACAAGAGGGAGCGATCCTTATCCCTGTAATCCCCCGAGGAGGAAAGGCCAGCCGAGTGGAGTAGACAGCGCAGTGGGAGTTCCGGAGCATCTTCATTTCAGGGTGCGTCTTCATTTCAGGATGCGTCCGGGGGTGACTGTTGTGTAGGGCGGGTGCCTTTCTTTCTAAGCCCGATGAGAGCCCGGCGAGCCTCATGGCATAATTATTCTCGTTTCATTTGAACGCAGTAGGAATTTAAAAACTGTGAAAGAAGCTAACAGGCTAGAATGATGTTACTTTACTGAAAAAGAACAACTGCTTCTTATCAAGGTGTTTTCCCTTTCATGCAACTCACTCTTACCATTTTATAATTTCATAGTATTGTAAAGACTATTTCCAAATTACTCCGACATTAATTATTCATCATAAGAAGAATCTTTATATGTGCACCGTGACTTCTCAAAGGGTATAAGAAGAGCCTGAGAAGCAATAGGGGCAATTGTTGTTTTGGCTGCCAAGGACTCAATGGACAAGAATTGCTTAGAGACACACGTAATTGCTTGTTTCAACCTCTGTGTGCGAAAGGAGGTCATAGACATGTTAGACTTATAGTTAGAGTCAGGGTATTTTTGAAGAACAAAG
Source organism: Hystrix cristata (assembly GCA_004026905.1). Lineage (NCBI taxonomy): Eukaryota > Metazoa > Chordata > Mammalia > Rodentia > Hystricidae > Hystrix > Hystrix cristata. Next base: position 29,366 of record PVJO010015373.1, read on the forward strand.
TAAGGGCATCCTTCTCTCTCAAATATATTTATTTATAAAGTGCTTTTTTAATAAAATGAATACAATGTTTGATTCCACAGAACTTTTTTTATTTTTAATATAATTATATCAAAGTAATGGATTAAATTGTATATAATGAATTAATATTGAATGTGCATAATAATGATTAATTAATCTAAACCTTTTTAGTTAGGACATTTAAACTTAACCTAACTATGCAATAAAATCAGTGAAACTTGAAACTGGATTATGGGATTCTCTATAAACAGGAACTGTCTCAAATTTAATTACTAAAAATGCACTTGTATGTCATTAAAACAGCCTCATCTTAACAAGTACGAAATTACCACATGGTTATTCCCTGCCATGAACTCTTAAAGCTGCAGTTTGATTCACAGACACTTCTGCGGAAGTCTCTCTGTTTCAGCTCCTGCATAACATCATCTTCTCCTTTGGTGGAGGAAGTTCTAGTTTATTGATTTTAGCAATTGAAATATGTGGCTCCTCAGAACCTGGAGTAACGAAGGGTTGCCAAGGTCAAGAAGTATTTTATCAGTGGAGATTGCTTGTGTGCCACAGAGATTTGCTGTCAGAGTTAATTTTTCTCACTGAATAGCCACAAGAAATCATTTAAATATTTTACTTTGTCATTACCATGCTACACAGCATCATAAAGAACCCACAACTGCTCTACTTTTGGGTATTTCCCAGAGCTTAAATACTGACACTCATCACTGATAAATAACACTTGTTAACTAAGCATATGCCGTTAGGTCATGTGTCTGAATAATTTGCTGTGTAATTTTATCACATTAGTCAAATTAAAATGTGGAAATGCGTATACCATTTCAGTCAGTTAACTTGATGATAGGTGATATGTTAAAAATAATTATCTGCCATGTCATATTATTGTAAATTAGAATGAGCTTCCTGTTTGACCCAAAGATTTGCAAACATTGTACAAATATGGTGCTAGTTTGTTTCATACATGTTCATATATAGGAAAAGGAAAATAATGTCTTAAAAACCTGTGCCGCTTTGGGATCACAAGCTGCTCAAGGTGAAGGGACAGGGGTCAGGTGTAAGGTGACTAGGCCAGCATGATGCAGCGATGCCCTGGGGCTCACAGAGACTGTGTACCTGCAGAGCAGTAGCAGAATGGGCACTATCATCACACCTAAGTTCCCTAAAGCCTGAACTGGATTGTGCACAAAACTGTCAACGTTACTGAAGAGATGCCTCCTTCTGAATGTGCTGACCTTCCAATAAAAGCAATTCTGAGAGGGAGACTTGTCCTCCACTCTTCCATGTCTATAGGTTAGAGGGGGTCTTTTTATAAGTGACCTGAACTCTATCAAGGGACCAGCTTTGTGTGTCAGTAATGCTGCTATGAGCCAAAGAGTATGTCATTACTACACACTGTTCGGCTTTTAGCAAAAGAGCTGGAAGTAGGGAAGTAAAGGACCCCCGGGACCTTTGAGATTGGTCCCTTGTCACCCAACACGTTTGCTCTTGGGGAATCGTGATTAACTGTGCCACATCACAGCAGGCTTCACAGCGCTGTTTAGGAATAACTATTCTCAGCATAGTTTGGTATGCTCAATAGCCAGGAACACTATTTGAAACCACGAAGGACATTTCAAAGTACTAGGATACAATGGAAATAAAATCTAACCTTCTGAGAAATTGATCTTGAGAGTCACTGCCACGATGGGTTGTTGTTGACTATTTGGAGATGTTTCTATATATTGGTAATAGAAAAAAAGCAATTATTTCCTCCTCATCCAGTTCATTCGTTTTCCAGAGATGAACATGCAGATGCCCAGTGAACTTAAAGCTACTATGACCTCGTATAGATAAAGCAGACAGTTTTCTGAAGAGGCAGTTTTCTTTGTCGAGCTGCCATTTTGTTGGTCTACATGAACTCCAGTGGAAGACGAAGGTGGTCTGAATACCAGGTTATAAAAGATCATTGTTCAAGTTCATGATTGTCCCAGACGTATAACAGGAGATCAGCGGGGCAGGGGAGAAAGGAACTGCAAGGGGTGGGAGTTGCTAAGAGAGCAGGACAAGCGCTATGAAAGAAACGGTCAAGACAGGTGCAGCCAGGCAGGGTAACTCACACCTGTAATCTTAGCACTCTGGGAAGATGAAGCGGGAAGGTCACAATTTTGACCTCAGCCCAGGCAACTTAACAAGATAAGACCCTGCCTATAAATTAATACAAAATTTAAAAAGCCTGGGGCTACATCTCTGTGTGAAGGTCCTGGTTCAATCCCCAGGACTACAGAAAAGTTATGTTGTATACAGGGCACGTACCAATTATGCAAAATAACCATCACTACTCTGTATTGCAAACTCTGTATTGTGTCCACTAATTAAAAGGGAAAAGCAATATAAGAGTCAAACTCTCGACCACTTAATGCAATAGTTTGTAAGACAAATGCCGAATTAGAGAAATCTCCAAGCTCCCTGCTCCATTTTGTCTTCAGGCATGGCATTAGTTAAGGGCAAATGGAAGAGTGACAAAGTAAGGATGGTCTCACTGCCAAGGAAGAACTGTGGAACCCCAGGCTGGAGTCACTCCTCCATCCCACACACTAAGAGGTGAACGAACTCTAGTGTGGCTGTCAGCAGTGCCAGGGTTACATTTTTAGGATGACGCCATCTCCTCCTCTCACGCCTCCACATCCTTATTAGAAATAGTTACTTGTAAAAGCTCAGTGTTTCAGGAGAATTTGCTTTGTGTTCCAATCAAACTCTGGTAATAGAACTTGTATGCTTTCTTAGAGAAGTTACCTTAGCAATCACACATCTTATTTCACTGAGGCTTGTGTAACAATATACCGTGGATTGGGTGACTGAAAAACCCCAGAAATTTGTTTCTCACACAGATACTGGAAGTGTCGGAATGGTGAGTTTGCTCTGGGAGCCGTCTCCTGAGTTACAGGCAGCTTGTCTGCTCGTTATAGCCTCATACGGTAAAAGGGATGATAAGCTCTCGATTTACTCTTTTATAAGAAGTCCAAACTCATGCCTCAGGATTCCACCCTCATGAACTAATCACTTTCTGAAGGCCCCACCTACTAACACCAAAATAATGTGAGGATTCATTTTCTATATACAAATTTTTGGGAGACACAAACATGGAATTTATAGCATCTTGCAATTACAAGATCGTTTTCTCCCTCTGAGGTGTGAAAGCATCACCCAGGATTGCTTCCTTAAAGAACCGAGATCTGTCTCTGAAATGCAAACCCTCAGGGAGACTAATCTTTTTCCCAGTCTCTATGGGAGGACAGGGCCAAGGTGTGATTTGCTTCTTGCGGCACTCTTGCTTCTTGTCTTAAAGATAGAAGTTTCAGTCTGTCTTGTCTTTCTAGCTAAACATCAATTAATAAACCCAGCTGGCTGGGACACATGGACTTACTCCCTTAACATCCTCAGTTTCTCTCACTGAGCATACTTTAACCTATTTTCAGCTCTCATCACAGTGGAGTTTAGTTCACAGTGGACCTTCTTCTGTATTTTGATAGCTTCACTGTATAGATCCTGGAACTTTCTTTTCAAATAGAGTCTGGCTTTCTTTGTACTGGACACAGGGAAGCCACATAAAAAGGTCTCCTCCAGATTTATGAACTTAATGGACATTTGGGAGAAAGGGAGGGAAAAGAAGTAAAAAAAAAAATGTAAGGAGCACTGAGTCTGAATGGAAGAAAATTCTCAAGGTCCCCTAATAATGAGGTACCTGCAGAAGATCTCAGTCAAAATTCTATGACAAAGAGGAGACTAGGAATACAGCTATGTACAAGAGCAAGGCCAGCCAGGGAAATTTGAGTCCTTGATTGCAATTTCTCCACAGACTGCAATGCACTGGTTGTGGAGCGAATTTGAGGTGGGGAGAACATCTCCCCCGAAGCCTGGCGTAGAAAGCCACTATAATTGCCTGTACTTGAACGATCACATCTAGGTTTTGGGCCAGGAAGGACTCCTTAGAACATAAAGTCTGTTGTTGAACAAGTGCTCGTGGCACTCAAAGTATTTTTGAACATATGTTGAAACACTGGCCCTTAATGGAATTGTATTAAGATTCGAGTTCTTTGAGGGTTAATTAGAATCAGTAGTTGCTACCCAGAAAGGGGCAGTCTCCAATACCTGATCTTGTTTCCACTGTGATCTCAGATTACCAGCCTACACAATCGCAAGTAATGAATCTCTCTTCTTCCTACTCCATCTAATATACAGAATTTTGTTATATAAGCCAAACTGACTAAGACTAAAACAGTGCTTAAATTAGTTTTCTGTGTTCTCTAAGAGTTAAGTAAAGCCTAGAATATGAATGAGTAACTTGTCAGGTTTGTTGGTCCTGTAGAAGTCTTTATGACAGGATCTGGTATGGTTACTAAATATAAAGAATTTGCAGGGATGATAGCTTTCATGTGAGTAAAATGGTACACTGTGGGTGGCGGTAGCACATAACTGATAATACACACGTTTTTCTTCATATACGATAAGTTTAAATTCACAGTTAAATTGTTGGACATAGGTGTGACATTCCTAATATATTATCTTGTGACCCTATGCCCTATGGCCTGGCTTTAGAATTAGACCATTACTTTTAGTTCCTGAGTTTTAAACGTCTTTGATAAATCTTGGGATGACATGCTACATGGCCAGCGACAACATTTGAAATTCAGATCATTCATCAGGGCATTAGAGGTCATGGATATTGACACAGCTGACCTCCTTATTAGGGTGGTTGCTGTATCCTTTTGGGTGTATACTAATGTATTTTAAAGCATCGAGACTTGAGTCACTTTCCTTGTTACTGGAACAAAACTTCAGATGCCTGTACCATAAGAGAGGAGAGGTTTATTCTATCTAATCTTTCAGAAGTGTTAGTGCATATTCAGGGGGCTTAAACACAGAAACGACATGAATTAAAGGTCAGAGTGGAGGAAGGCTGCTCACATCATGGTGGCCAAGCAGCGGACAGAGAAGCAAGGAGCCAGGAAGGGAGATACACTCTTCCAGATGACATGACCAGTGACCCCCTCTTAATAGCAAGTTAGTTATAGTGGCTTAAGGTCCAATCACCTTCCACAAGCCCCACCGAAGGAGCTTTGGGGCAACATATAGATATAAACAGTAACTTTCTGCCACTGGTCCCCTGTGACCCACCTCTAATCAGTCCCTGCCTACTAACAAGTCAGCTGTAGGACTCCCATCATTCAACAACCTTCCCAAAGTCTCACCTATGAGTACTTGTGTCTCTTGGAGGAAATGTGTATATATATATGGCCCAGGATAATTTTCTCACTTGCAAATCCAAAAATAAAACCCCAAATCTTTACACAAGGAAAAGTAAGATATGCCTTACATTGAGTATCTAAATTTTTTTCTGAGAGAGAAATTTAAACAAGTTACTAGCATGTTAAGGTATAAATATAGTGAGGAAGCTTACCATCCATGGTGTAGCATAACACTTGCCGTCCCCCAACTCATTATTCCACAGCTATGTTGCTCATAATTGTTCTGTGTGAAATTTGGACATCACAGGAATCTGTATTATACAGAGGGAGGAAACTTGGCTGAAATGTGTTCTGCCATTGCTTGGAAAAAGAACTTGCAAGTGATGAAGGTTGGTATTTAGCTGAGATTGCTAAACAACGCACTAAAAATACAGTATGACTTCTCCTTGCTGCTTAGCGTAAAAGTGAAAGAAAACCAATATGTTGAAAAGGGACCTTCTAACCAGAGAAAAACACATGATACCTTTGAACATTTCCAGCTGTCCAGACAGCGTGCTCAGTATCATGGCAAGAGATTACTATTTTCTGAAAAGATTAGTCGTGTCTCTGTCCCTATAACCATACTAAGGTCTCCTTCTAGACTAAAATAATAAGAATAGTGTGTCTTGGGTTGGGGATTTAGCGCAGTGATAGAGCGCTTGCCTGACAAGCACAAGGCCCTGAGTTTGATTTCCAGTACCGCACCCACCCCCAGAAACCAATAGTGAATCTTAAATTGTTTCCCTATAGATGCTTGATGCTCTGTTCATTTTTCTTCTTAACTTTATTCTTTGTATTCTTCAGATTATATAATTTCTATTGATCTCTTTTCAAGTTCAATTATTTGATCTGTTATTTCTACTGAAGCATAGAGCCTTTCCAAAAGATTTTTCTCATTCAGTTATTATATTTTCAATTTTCATAATTTCTTTTTTTCCCTAATTTTTGCTGTCTAACTTTTTGCAGACATTTCTGCTCTTTTCATTTTTCAAAGAGAATTTGAACTTGATCACTGATGCTTTTTTATTATTGATGCTTTAAAATCCTTGGGCAATAATTCCAACATTTAATTCATCTTTATGTTGGTGTCAGGCTCAGGTCTTTCTCTTTCAGGTTGTGACTTTCCTGATTATTGACATGACTGGTGAGAGTTTTTTTGGTATCCTCAGTATTTTGAATATACACTAGCATCGTGATTTATCTTTAATTTAGCAAGCAGACATTCTGTTTGAGTTTAGCACAGAGTTTCTGACCCATATTTGTAAATTACAGGTCCAATGACCTTGTCATTGTTACAGCACTTGTGGGGCTAGCTTTGGATTATTTGTTTCTACTGAGGTTTTCACTGGACACTTTTGGTGGTATCTGAGAGACCAAACACGTTTGCCAGGAAGGGCCATCATGGAGCAGTTCTTGACCTGTAAGGAGGAAAAAGTGCTTCTGACCTAGACTATTTGTTGTCAATTTTACTGACACCTTCTGGCCACCATTATCTTTAGGTGAGCATGGACTTGGCCAATAAGGACAAACACACTTTCTGGGCTTTGCCCCTTTTTTTGGAGGTGGGATCCTCATTGCTGGTACAGAACAAAGAGTTTTTCCCTGGGCTACTATTTGTTTTGATGAGCTTCCCTTACTAGTGAAGCAAGATGACTGGTGCTTCTTTGTGAGGGAGAACAGGACAGTGTATGTCAGCTTTTTTGGGTTCGTTTTTGGGGTTTTTTTTTTTGGTGCTGGGGATCAAACTCAGGGCCTTGTTCTTCCAAGGCAAGCTCTCTAACCACTGAGAAAATCCCCAGCCAACAGTCTGTGTTGGGAAAGAGCATTTCCTCTGCTTGATTTCTGTGGATGAAGTTTGGATCCCTCCCTCTGTTTAGTGCTGCAAGGTTCACTCATGTGCTGTTGCCTGGGCTTCCATTTGACTTGACAAGTGCTATGCTTACTGGATACATTCCCTTGCTAACTGGGGAGCTGGGAAGCATCAGTTCTGAACCACGTCATTCCTGCTGGGCAGACTTCACAAGAGGATATAATGGTACAGTATATTTGTAGCCCCGAGGTCTCCAAGCAGTTCGTCTTTCTCTTTCTAATTTTCAGGGTTTCCCCATTGTTTCCTATTGTATTACTTCCAGGGATTGGCTGCAATCATTTGGCAGTAGCATGGAAAAATGAATTATGCCATTTTGTCTGGCCTATAATTGTATATTTATATTTAGTAACATCTAAAAAGAAAATTATATCATTTTATAGATTCTTTCAGAAAATAGAAAAAGAGGAAACATCTATCAATTTATTCTTACAAAGCCAGCATAATCCTAAAAATAAACTGAAGACAGAGATTTCAAAAAAAGAAAAAACAAACAAACAAGAGCGATGGTATCTGCCTATAATCCCAACACTGTGGGAAGCTGAGGCAGGAGGATTGCAAGTTAAAGTCTATCCTAGGCAATTTAGCAAATTATTGAGACCCTATCTCAAAATAGAAAAAAAGGGAGGATGGGAACATTGCCCATGAGAAGGCCTTGGGTTCAGTTTCCAGTAAGGAAAAAGTTATCCTATAAACACAGAGAGAAATCCTCAACCAAACACTAGCAAACAAATCTAATGCCATATAAAAAGTTTAACAAGTTATCTCCAAAAAATGTTTATGTCTCGAAATCAAAGAATCTTCAATAGTCTAAAATCAATCACTATACATTCGCGGAATAAAGAATGCTTTACGTCATTGTTTCCATAAATGCAGAAACAGTAAATCACAAAAGGTTAAGTGAAATATGGAAGATCAATGCAATTGGAAACAAGCTAACAATTATCTCGCATATAACTGGGCCTTTGTTGGTTATTCAGAAATAGAAATCATGTAAATTCTAAAGATTTAAATTGCATGTTAGGATCAATGAAATCTCAAATTCAAGTCTCCTCATACCATTACCTGGGAGGTCTGTGATAAGAGTCTGGTAAAAATGGTGAATATTTCAATTAAAAATAATAGAATAAAAGACACATTGTCTTTAATCCCCCCAAAACACTCTTGCTCATTGTGAATTCCTTTATCTCATTTTTTTTGCCACTTTCCCAAAGTTGTTCTAGAAGCACTCTTTCATGTTTTTAGTGGAACTATTATCAAGGTCCTAAATTAATTTAAATCATGAACCTTTCACGGTATTTGGAGTTACTGGAAGAGCCAGTAGCTGCAGGTGTCACACCAGGTGAACAGGTGAATGAGGACACACTGTGATGTTTCTACAAGCCTGCCCTTCTGTCGGATGGCACTTGGCCATGGCATTTGCTGTATTTTTAAATAATATCTTGTAAAGAACCTCGCAAAAATGGACTTTTAGAACTGCTTCTGAAAGTAGCAATAATGATGGAATATTAAAAAGGAATTTTTTGAGGGGGATTAATGTTAATTCATCTTTTAATGTAATAGATTTTTAAAATGTGTATAAACATTCATTGTATATTTTGATCACATCACATATATACATCATTTTTTTTTTCTGAGTATTGATGATGGTCCAAATTACAGCAAACCTTCTGTGGGACAATTTAATTAAATCTGTCAAAACAAAATAAACCTAGTCATTAGCTCAAATATTCTCCTTCTAGAAATATACTATAGAATTATACACATATAAGTAAAATACCTAAATAAATCACTGGTAGAGGATTAGGTAAAGAATTTGTGTATTCAATATTTTAAGGGTGATAGAATACTGTTATCATGTTGCTTTTGTGTATACTGTTACATATAAAATCATGTGTGCTCGTATGGAAAGATATTTAAGATTTATAATAACCTGACAAAGTATATAAGTACACATATATAATATCATTGATACACAGATGTATTTTGTGTATGTTCATGCATACATCCATGGATACCTCTCTCTATATGTAATCACAGAAAGATCAACAAGAATTTTTTAGGATTAATCCCTTCCGGTGGAATGGATACTTTTTTTATAAATGATAAAATTTTACTTACTCTTAAATATAATTTTTATTAGATTTATGCTTTATTATTGTGGTAGATCTAATATGGTCAACTTGAGCCAGAACGCCCAGCTGAATTGAGTTGGTGTGATGCTGGGCGTACGAGATCCACCTGAGGGTTGTTGCTGATGCAACATAAGGCAGAGTGGGAGCTGTAGCTAGTTGGTGGGCTGTTTCCCAGAAGAAGCTCTGCTGCGGCTGGTTCTTCTGGAGGGGGCTTAGCTGTCTTTGTCGAGGAAGGAGCTCGGGGCCTTGCTGTCGTCGAGGATGGCTGCTGTTGCTTCGGAGGAGCTCTGGTTGTCATCTCTGCTGCGAGCATCGTATCCTGACTCCAGCCATCACGTGCAGACGCGGAGGTACGTGGGACAGTGTTGTGGGCTCCCAGCCCTCAGTTGGATCTTTTGGGTCTCCAGTGCCTAGATGGACATTCAGCACCTTCTGCATTTGGCTTCTGGGTGAATATTGTAATCTGTAAATGTCCCCTATTAAATCAGCTCTCTTACGACCATTGGCTCTAGCAAAACCTAACTAAGGCAATCATTAAAAATAATTTTGATGATGAAAGAGAAAGGACGAAGTAATTAGGAAATGCAACTAGGCTCCAGTGCAGTTCTACTAAAAATTATATGGAATATAGTCATTCAGCCACAGCTTGATCTGACTGGTTTATAGTGACTTCTTGGATAAATATTGAAGAATTTGATTTTATCAATCTATTCCTTAGAACTAATATTCAGAAAAGACTTCATTATATTGTGTGACAAACAGTAGATAAGACCTTGAATATAATTATGCCTCAAACAGTTTATTGGGCTTCAAATAAATTTTACTTATTTTTTAGTGAACTTAGAAAACAAGGTAAATCTTACGGGTTTTCAATAGCCTACATGTAAATCAGGAACAATAAGCCAAAACGTTCCAAAGGATTGAGGAAGTTTTTTATGTTCTATTGAATTTTGAAATTATTTTAAAAAACTGATCACACAGTTCAACTGAGCTAAGAAAGTAAGTCAACGATCAAAACTTTGCATAAATTACTTTGAACTATCATGCTTGGCCCAAATAATTCTTTAATACTGGTATCACTTAGAATAAATGTGAATCCCTATGCATTTTCATTTTTGCTTTACTATGCTTTTAAACATTAAAAAAAGCATAAAGTTCAAGCAATTTGAATTTATGCAAAATAATTTATTTTTCATGATTAAGCCAAAATACGTGCTATAAAACTAGCTTATGTAAAGCTAGTTAAATGAATCAAATTATTTGTAGAAATTTGTACCATCGATATTTGCGTTCAAACACGATTAGAAAATATTAATTTTATGTGTAAGGAAACAATGCTTTTTACCTGCAGAAAGGTACATTGCTTACATCTTCTGCAGGATTAAAATGTCCCCTGCAAAATGGCCCTATTTCCTGCACTCCATAATCTGCTAAGGAATTCTTGTCCAGAGTACTCTAGAGGCAATACTTCTTTACTGCCTCATTGAACAGAACCAGTTTTGAATGGCACGAGATGGTCCAGACAGAGGTGACAGTTTAATGCTGAATGTGCACACGTAAACATTAACAAGCAGGGAATCAATATTTTTGGCTGGGAAGTCAGAAGAAAATTACAGAAAAGAATGCCTGTCGCTCCCATTCTTAAAAAGAGCAATCAAAAGAGTCCTATATAAAAATTGCATTGCTTTTTTTAAAAGGTTTTGAAAAACGTTAATCCTTATTCTTACGTTTACAAATGATATTAACTAAAGAAGAATCAGGTAAAATTAGAGAAGCATTTTCTCTACTTTTTTCTTCTTTTGCTTTATAGAGAAAATACACCAATAAATAAAATAAATGGCATAATATATTGATAATGCAATGACATTTTTCTAGTTCTTTTGAAATACTTGCCTTTGTTTTCTAATGCTACCGAACTTTCCAAGCTTCAGTAAGGTTGTTATGACTTTGTTTTGAGTCCTGTACTTGCTGACCTGAAACAGAACAAAGATGTAGAAATGACATTCACACCTCTTAATTGGTATCATTAAGAGAATTTTTTTTTTTTTTATACCAGAGGACAAATGAGAGACCTCTTCGAGATTACTATGCACTTGGGAAAAGTGAAACTGTCTCCTAATGAGAACACAATGCTTGTAGCTCTTTAAAAGACACCAATTAGCATTTGCCGTGTACTTTAAAACAGATATTTTGCTTTCAAAGTATTCTAAGTATTTCTGGCATCTCAGAAAGGGTGAGAGAAGAGCTGTGAGAAGTTAAAATACTCCAGAATAATTGAAGAGATGACAGAAAATTTGAAGGGGAAATTGAGATTTTGTTTATTAGCATGTGTATGTCTGTGTATATAAGTACATGCACTTGTGCATGTGAACTGGAGAGCTATTGAGAGAAAATTCTGTGATTTATTATAATACATGTCACATTGAAAATTGCTATTTACTGCAAACTGTGCCTGGACCCCGTAGGATGGTATAGGCCAGAAATTCAAATTATTTTCTAAGTATAAATCTTGAAGACTGTGCTTTAGAGAAATAACCTTATTATGTGTGTTCATATAATAACAAAAGACTTTAAAGAGAATGTCTATGTTCTGATAGAACATTACCACTGTGACTATTATTGTACAGCATGACAAAGAACTCCGATCATAACTTGCTGTATGTACACGCACTAGTGTGTTGAGATCCAGTCTGCCTCTTTAACCTCCCACTAGGACTGCTGTATGGTAGAGGTGTCCTCAGCATCATTATTCAAAAAAATTGGTGACCATTGCATTCTACGTGTAACTGAGGGTATTTCATTACAGGATCACAGTGTTTTTCCAAACTAATTAAGGTTAGTGTCCCATTTTAGGGAGTCTGTGAAAATCTGGAGAATTAAATTCCTCTTGTCCATGTGGACTCCTGCCCCTAAATTTTCAACAAACAATGGTCCACTAAGTACTTTCACTGGGTCTATTTTTTTCCTGTACTTTTCAAGCACTTTAGATCCATGTTCAGTTGTCTTCTTCAACCTAAAGTTTATAATCACCACCAAACTAGAATTTAAGTTAGACTGCCTAAAAGAAAAATGTTTACTCAGTCTGGGACTGATTATTTCCTTAGCATTTGAAAAACTAGACAAATAAGAGGAGCATTCTCTATCCATCTCCTCAGATTTTCAATCCAACAAGATTTGATTTTATGGAAGACAGAAAATAAATTATCCTATTAAGGTCAGAGCATTAACTCATTAAAGTTGAATTGCTTTGCAGACATTGAACTAGCAGCTACTTTAAAATGACAATATTATGTTGTCTTTCCTCTCCCTGATGCAGTGCATATACTGCACTAAAGACGAATCCTTTCAACTCCAAGGCTGCTTACTGCTAAGCAGAGAATTGAGGGAAAGCCAGCATTCATAGAAAAGTTACTGTCCTGATCAACACGACATTTTAAAACTATGAGAAGTATGCACAAAAAAGCTTTATTTTATATTGGCTTTGCTCTGGTGTCAAAGAATTAAATAAACAAAAACCTGTAATTATACCAATTGATTCTATTCTGGAATAAAGAGAGAATATCTTGAAAATTATGAATCCTCTTAGAGTTTAGAGTTTTCTATGGTCAGACATGGTTTATGCTCCCAGAGGTTCATGTGCTAGAAGGTGGGTTCTTAATTTGGCAATGTTGAGAGTTGATAGAATTTTTAAGGGCCGGGATGTAATGAATGATGATCAAGTCATGGCATTTTCATGAGGGATTAATGCTGATCTTGTGAAAAGTGTTAGGTCACAGGGGGTGGATTAGTTCCTGAAAGAGTGTTTTGTTACAAGGGAGTGAGGCAGGAATCTTTTACTCTCTTATTCCCTTGCTTGCACATGAAACCAGTTCTCCTTCCGTTACCTCACCATATTGTGATGTAGCCAGATGTAGAACCTATACTGGTTGGACTTTTAGATATCAGAATAGTAAACTAAACAAACCTATCTTTTTTATAAAACATCGGATTCAAGTATTTTGTTACAGAAATTCAAAATGGATTAAATAAAATTAAACTTCAAATCTGAAATCAAAATTTAGTTTCATTTTGCGCATATAAGATTCTTAAGAAATGGTATTTTGCATGATAGAATAGGAACTTGCATAGAAGCATAAGACATAGATATTTGTCTCAACTATTCACTAGTTTCCCAGAAAAGAGTGTTGTGTGAACTGATCATTAAAATGCATATAAGCTCCTTATGATTGTGCCAAAATATCTGAGACGAACAATTTAAAGAAAAAAAGATTTATTTTGGTTTACAGTTTCAGAGGCTTCAGTCCGTGGTTATTTGTACCAATAATCCTTGGGGCTACAGTGAGGCAGGATATCATGGCCAAAGTGTTTGAAAGAGAAAAACAATGCTCACCTCCTGATAGCCAGAAAGCAAACAGAGAGATGGAGACAAAATACACTTTCCCAATTCATGTCCCCAATGACTTAACTCTTCCAACTAGGCCTCATTGTCTAAAATTTCTACCATCTCCAAACAGCGCTTCCAGATGAGGACTAAGCCTTTAGTGCACAGCCCGTGGGGAGCATTTCAGATCCGAACTCTAACAGAATATATGAAGAATAATACACGAGCATGTATAGAGGTATGTGGGAGAAGAATGCGCCCCGTATATCTGCCAAGAGAGAAAAGTGGAGAAAGCTTCCCTGCATGAACACCTGTTCACCTGAGTATTAAAGGATAACCATAAGTTAGGCAAATAAATGTAAGCAAATGTTTCCAACCATAACCTTTCGAGGGAATTCTACATACAATGGCTATGCAGAGTATGACAAATGGTGGAAATGGAGTGGAGAAGGCCTCAAAGGGTGTTAAAAATCACTCAAGGAAGTTTGGACCTCATCCTCTGAGAATAAAAGCAAGTAAAGGATTTTAAGTAAGAAAGTACAAAGTTACATTAAAGTTTTATAAATAGTTTGTAAGCTGTGCTGATAAGGGCAAGATTGGAAATAGGTAAGAAATTTCAGTAGTCTTCTAAAAGATGATGAGAACTAAGCCTAAACACTATAGTGCGGAAAGAATGAGTCAAAATTGAAAAAAAATCTATTTTGGTAGCCTCTTTTTTTCTTTGCTTCCCTGAAACCATGAGTGAGATGCTTTGATCTGCCACATACCTCCAAAGTGACCATTGACTAAAACTTCAGAAATCATAGCCAAAATAATTATTTCTTTCTTTTAAGTTGATATACTCAGACATTTTCTCACAGTGGTAGAGATCTAATGCATTAATTAATTCATGCCTACACACACACATACACACACAAACACACACACAGTTTTATTTAAAACATGGTCAAATATTAATGCATATATCTATATATAGATACCTTTTCATTTGCTTTTATTTTTTATCATAGGATATAAAAGTTGCCATGAATTTGTCATGATTGCTTTGATATATAAGAAAAGCTTATTAAAATGTTATATTTAGAATGTAACAGATATATGTGTAAAATTTTGTCTTCAGAAAATTCAAAAGAATTTTGAACAATTACTTTTTAATGTCATTACAACCCAAAGAGTTGAATTTTCCTGAGTTCTAAGGCCTGCTTGTTTGTGTTCCTCAAAACTTACATATTGACATTTAATTTTCAATATGATGGTTTTCGGAGGTAGACCTTGTTGAAATAGATTAGGTGATGCAAGTAGAACATTCACAAATGGGATTAGTGCTTCATGAAAGGGACTCATGAAAGCATTCGTGCCTCTTCACCGTGTGGGACACAGCAAGAAGGTACAATTTCTAAGCCAAAAAAAATGGATGCTCACAGAGTTGCGGGTGCTTCAGTTTTAGACTTTCCAGTCTCCAGAACAGTGACAAATAAATGTTGTTTATAAGTAACCCTTTGCTATAGCCGTCTGAACCTACTAAGCAACTGAGTTATATATGGCCATATATACGGTTAGGGAAAGAATTATAATGCATTTTTACATGTCACAATGATAGCAAAGCTGCAGCCTTATCTGAGTAAAATTGCTTTATATTTTCAGTGAATTTTAGCAAGCTCATACACTACCATTTATCCTTGTACTTTTTTTTATCCTTGTATTTTTTAAACTCGTAACTGCATGTTCATTCAGTTTTTTTTTTATTTTTTTATTTTTTAACCAAGAACATGTATTGGTACAATGTACATATAATGGTTACATTCATCACATTTATTTTGTACCTGTACATGGTACATCTTGGTTCTCTCCCCCTTCCCCACCCCTCCCCTCTATTCCCTTCCCTATTTACAGCAGGTACATTCACATTTCTCCATGAATTCCCTTTCCTTTTTCTATCCCTCTTTTCCCTTCCCGTTTCTCCCCCTCTCTCTGTGTTCATTCAGTTTTGTGATTGTGGTTGACACTTTTACAAAACAAACAAAGGAGTGAAATATTTACCATATCCAAGCATTACTACCTCTTTATTAAGTCTTCTACACTGGGCAAATCAATGTGACTTGATTAGTGGGGCTGAGTGGGAAACACTTTGAGGCATGATATCATACATGGCCTATGAGATATCTTTGTATTCATGAGG
>PVJO010015374.1:0-45261 GCA_004026905.1 Hystrix cristata
TTTCATTAATAAATTGACTCAAATGTCACACCAGTGACTTCAATTTTCATTAATAAGTGAAGCACTTAAATTGCTTAACATAACCTACTGCTTTGTTAATTGTACTATTCTTACTTGCACTTTGGTCCAGCCTTTTCACCAACCTTCAGAAAATTTTCATAATTGATCATTGCTTCCTCTCCAATCATAGGTGGTGTCTGGTGTTTGTCCAGCAAAAACCATAAATTCTTAAAAGATTACAGAAATGAAGATGTTATAACTTTAAAAATTTTAAAAAGAAGTTAAATGCATCATTTCCATTAAAATGAGTCTGTTAACAGTGTGAAGGTGAATCTCATGCTGTTATCCTTTTGATTACTGATAATAAGGAAAATGGCTAACAGTACCTACTGAGTTTGATGCTTTTCAAACATACTGCTTCTTTAATCCACATACCTATATGATGCGGGTAATTATTCCCATCTTACAGATAAAAAATAAAAGTACAGAGATAGTATAGCCATGGCCCAACAGGCCTAAACTGGAAACTGCAATCTGACTGTACAGCAGTGGTCCTCAACCCGGGCTGCATGTTAGAATCTCCTAGGAATTTAAATGAAAGCAAACCTAACAACACCATCCCAGGGTGGCCCAGGTGAGCTCAGCAGCTGGTTTTGGTGGGCACCAATGCCATGGAGTCTCTGTAGTACCAGCAGGAGGGCCTGACGATCAGGCACTATGAGCTCCTGTGTGATTTAAGGAGTACAAATAAGAAACAGTTAACATCTAATCTGCTCTCACCTGTAACTCTTCATTATCTAAGAGTTCTCTGCTTTTCCTTTGTAGAAAGACAGCTCTGGATTCCTCTCTTAATTTCTGTAGTAAGACTTCATCTTCAGCTGGCAGCTAAAAACACATTGTAAATTTCTGCATGTAAATTTTAGATTACCGAAACATGTAAAATATTATGTGGCCTCATGAAATAGTAGTATGGTACTTTCTCAATTCATTTGTCATCTCTCATCTTAATTTTGTTTAACATTCACTTAACAAAAAGGTCCATAAAGAAGTCAGTGAACTGCAATACCAGGTCTCTCTGAAAAAGCTAATAGTCTAGCCCACTTTGTTTCCCTCATGGCTGTAGATACCAAATTACACGAGGAGTAGTTTGACAGTCAGGTACGTACGGTGGTGCACACCTATAATCCTGGCACTGTGGGAGCCTGAAATTTGAAGATTCCAAGTTCAAGCCCAGCCTGGGCAACTCAGTGAAACCCTGTCTCAAAACAGGCTGGGATGTAGTTCAGTGTGAAGGCTCTGGGTTCAATCCCTAAGAATGCCATTACACACGGTGCTTACTATTTTCAATATTATAATTAATTTAATTTAGAAAATAACATGTTCAAGAGACATTCAGCTAAGATTCCAAAGTTAACTTTTCCCCAGTGGTTACATTTTATATGACACTAAATAGGTCTCATTCTTTTAGTAACCTTTGCTTTCCACTGTAAAGAGCCAGGTCTTGCTTAAGATCTTGCTGTTTTGTCTATACTGCCCTTCAAAGGCTTTTTCACAGTTTTGTCATGAGGAAACATATAATTGAAACTATTATGTTTTCCATTTTCAATCTATTTTTCAGTTTAGTCTTGAGCAAAATCATTACATCTCATAACAAAGTGCTATACATCCCAATATAACAGAATACTCACTACTATTATTTATAATAAAAATGAGAAAAGCTCATAGTTCAAAGGGGCAAGTAACAATTTTATTACAATATACCTATTTATACCAAAACTCAAAATGTTGATGGGTTCAAATATTTTATGACAGCAATAAGATCAAACAAAATGAAAGAATATACAAAATTTAAAATACACTAATTTTAAAAATTAAAATTCTGATCCCATTTTTTAAATTACATTTTACTTACAGACTCTGGGAAACATCTACTGAGGTACCACTTACCCTATAATAAAACCGAGGAATCGTCTTATAGAATTCATTTGTGTTTTTTCTACCTCCTTTCCATTCTGAGTAGTATTTGGTAAATAAATCCATTTCTTCATCTTTTAATTCTTGTTCGCTTTTTTTCTCTAGTAGCAAAACAAATTAGAGAGAAATGCCCTTTTAAAAAATCAAGTAATGTTTTTATACAGCGCATCCCATATACTACAGGCCAATTAAAATAGTTGAGGTGACAAAAAGGTCTTATTGTCCTCAATTCTTTCGGGAATATACACAGGATGGTATAACTGGGTCAAATGGTATTTCTATTTTTACTTTTTTGAGGACTCTCCATACTGACTTTCATAGTGGTTGTACTAGTTTAACATTGCCACCAACCATGTAAGAGGGTTCCTTTCCCCTAAAAACTTACCAGCACTGTTCTTTATATTCCTGAGGAGAGCACTGGAGAGACTGGGGTGAGATGGAATCTCAATGTTAGGTTTCTAATTTACTTTTGCAGTAGTAGGGATTGAACCCAGGGCCTTTTCAGTGAGCTCCACTCCTAACCCTTTTCTTATTTTTAAATTTTGAGACAGGGTCTCACTATGTTGCTAAGCAGCCCAGACTGGGCTTGAACTTGTGATCCTCCTGTCTCAGCCTCTCAGAGTATTGTGTACCACACTTGGCTTCGATGTAGTTTTGAGTTGCCTAATGGTTAAAGATGTTGAACATTTTTTCATGTATTTATTGGTTGTTTGTACTACTTCTTTTGAGAAGTGTCTTTTCAGTTTATTTGCCCATTTAAAAAATTAGGTTGTCTGGGGGGTTAATTCTTTGAGTTCTTTATATATATTAAGGACACATAAAGATACTAATCCTCTGTCAGAAGAAGGAAACAGTCTAGATACCTATCAACAGATGAATGGATAAAATGTGATATATACATAAAATTATTTTTTTCAGCCATAGAGAAGGATGAAATTCTGTCATTTTCAGAAAAATGGATGGAAATTGAGACCGTCCTATTAGGCTGAATAAGCCGGACTCACCAAGTTAAATATCACTCCTCTTACGTAAGAAATTTAAAATACAGATAAGTAAATGAATAAAATAAAGGAGAAATGATAGGAAACTAAAAGGTAGATTCCTGAAAATGGGGGAGATTAGGGAGAGGTGGATGGAAGTGGTGAGGGGGGTACTAATGATGTTGAAAATAACTGAGAGACATGAAACGTACGTACCGAGTCCCCCAAACAAACATCACTATCTTGTACACTCATTTTCAAAAGCTCACACGCTGAACAGCACACTAACTTTCTTGAAACACCAAGTGCTACCTGCCACTGAAACTGCCTTCCCTGCGTCTTCGCGGACACGAGGGGTTTGGGGGTGAGAGAACCAGCCCAACCCCTGACGTTATAGAGTTTCAGCCTCCTGTACCTACAACAAAAACACCTCCACCTGAAGCACAAAACTCAAGGGTCTGTCACCCGGCAGCCTGCCTGCTGTTGGCACAAACTCTTCCAGCCACTTTTCCTTCCTTGGGATGAATCAGCACTTGCGTGGGTAATTACCATCCCTGTGACTCTGGAGGCTTTCCCTCTACTCCACTAGGCCAGACAGCAAGCTTTTGCAAGTAAAATGAAGACCGACAAACCTGACTCTGAATTTAACAATGTGGAGGTCGCTAGTGATTCTTACCAAGCAGGAGTGAAGACAAACACAGACTTAACCAACAACTCTTTGGTGAGTTGTTGCTATAAGAGAAACAAAAAAATTAGGCATAGTTAGAAATAGGAAATTAAGTCATGAACATTTAAGACGGAAGAAATAACAGCATGTTTATATGCGGATGGTAATGGTTAAGAAAAAGTAATAGGGGTTGGGGATTTAGCTTAGTGATAGAGCTCTTGCCTAGCAAGTGCAAAGCCCTAAATTCAATCCCCAGCACCCCCGCAAAGGATGGGATCTAGAACACTGATGAAGAAAACAGCCCTAGCCAGGTGTGGCGGTGCATGCCTGTGAGATCAGCTACTTGGGAGGCAGAGGCAGAAAGATCTAAACCCAATGAAAACCTGGGCAGTTTATGGAGACCCTGTCTCAAAAGATAAAGAGGGTGGGGGCTTGGGATGTAGTTCAGTGGTAGAACACTCCTGGGTTCAATCACCAGCACCAAAAAGAAATAAAAACAGTATTCAGTAGGAGTTTATTACCTGTACAAACTAGATCAAACTGGCCTTGAGCTCACTATGTAGCACAGGCTAGCCTTGAACTCATGGCAATCCTCCTGTCTCAGCCTCCTGAGTGCTGGGATTACAGGTATGTGCCACCACACCTGGCAAGCATTCCTCTTTTTTCTCCTTTTCGTGCTGATGATACTGCTCTACCACTAACTACACCCCTAATCCCAGAAGTATCCCTATAAATGGTGCAGAGAAATGTAGCAGAGGGTGGAGGTGGATGTGGGATCAAATGATTTTTGTTTTCATAAAATGGGAAATGCAAGCATGTTTGTCGGTGCTGACGGAAAGGTCCATAGAGAAGAAAAATTTGATGATATATGAGGGAGAGGATAAGGCTAGAGAGAAGTTAGTGCCTATAAGAAAGGGAGTGTGGAGCTGGGAGGTTAGCTCAGTTGTGGAGCGCTTGCACAGGCCCTGGGTCTGCAAGGACTAGAGTTGGATCCCCAGCAGCACCCCTCTCACCTCAAAAGGAACGTGATCTAATGCTGGAGTGGAGGGACTCTCAAGTAAGTACAGGGATGGTTCATTTTAACAGTGAGCACAATGTATGGCACTTACGATGGGGATGTGATAGAAACGGTAAGTGAAAAAGGCGAAGTCTCTCCTTTGCTTCTCCTTTCTCAGTGAGATAACATTAAGTTCCTCTGAAATATGGAGTAAGCAGGACAGACAGGAGGTCTGGACATGAGAGATGTTGAATGTAGAAGGACGGGGAAACACTGTAGACGTGACGAAAACACCCACTTTAGGTTAGGGGACACGGATTAAAGTGAGATAACTCACCATAGTCTTGTTTTACTCCAGACAATTTCAGCTGCCCTAAGTGACAGTGTGGAATAGGAAAGACTTAAACAGGTTAATATGCCAAATGTAAAGAAGAGAAAGGGACAAGGAAAAAAACAGATTATTAAATCTAAAATTGACACGGAGGGAACTGAAAAGTGTGTCAGTACTAAGGCTTAAGTCAAGTCAATGAATCATAGGTCCCGGTGGGATGAAGAGTTCTTAGAGTGCTGTTATTCCTCACAAGTCTAGATCGAGACAGTGGAAATCAGTTTTTCACTCTCGCAGATCATTTCCCAGGGAAGTTTGGGTCAAATTTACTGATCCCTAAAGCACATTCTCCGTCTCTTTTGTCAAGAGAGGCTCCACCAGGCGAAAAGTTGGGCTTCCACTTGCTCCTCCTTCCCTCCCTCCTCCTACCTCTAGTTTAGGGCAGGGCTACCCCAGCGGGCGGCTCCTCCCAAACTCACTGTTTGGATTCATGTTGGGCGTCGCCAACCGCCGGCGAAGGACTTCTTTCCAGTCCATAGCTGACTCCCGAGCCGCAGCACCTGCATTTGCGGTTTCTTAGCCACTCCACCCTCCTCTAGCCCCGACGTCGGATGCCGCCAGACTCCGTCGGGATTAGGCAGGCCGCACCGCCGCCATTTTGGACATGGGCGGAAGTCGCGGCTAAAAAAAAAAAAAAAAAAGGTTTCTGAAGTTGTTCCCGAGGATAGGGCGATCACGCTGAGGGAAAGTAGATGTGAAAGCGATGAAAAATAATTCTCCTTAATCAGACGCCCCAACCTCACCAAGCCCGGTATTAAAAGCCAGAAAAAGGAAGCCCCTGTTTTAATTTCTTCAATCGTGGGCAGCGATTGAAGGGAGCGTGTGCAGCACGTGATTCAGAACTTCACCAGCGTTTCCGGTTTGAGAGAAGCCCTTTCTTTACAATTCGTTTTTCATTGATCTGGAGGCACGAACGGTCCCCTGAATGTAATAAGCGATTCAGCAGCTGTCCAATACCCCTGCTTGCAAAAAGCTTGACAATCCCGTTTTCCCGCGCCGCCAGGCCCACTAGGTCCCTGCGTTCAGCTCAGCCCACGCCGCGCGCCGAGGCCGGCGCGATGCATTGTGGGCACTGTAGTTTCCGCCGCGTTTCTGGGTGTCCTGAACGCGAGGGTTGCGGTGAGTAGTTGAATGGAGGGGACTTTGTCTGCTATCCGTTAAGCAGTCAGGTCGGTGCCGTTTTAGGACTTCGCTTACTTACTCGGGTCGTTGGCTCGGGTGACTCCCCACCTCCCCGACCCCTCTTCCTCCCTCAGGCGAGTTTTGCGGCCTGGGTGGAGCTGTGATTCTAGAAGAGGCCCCTAGACTTCGGCGTTCTTCGCTAGCATTGTTGCTGGTGGGGCCGGGATTGGGGGGCTGCTCGGAGCAGGTTGAGTTTATTCCTCTCTACCTCCCAGGGGAACCGCTCGTTTTCAGAACAGTTGTGATCCACCTGAGTCCAGCTGAGCGCTCCTTCTTGTGCTTTTCCCTCAGGTCCTCCGGCTGGAATGTGACAGGCACCAGAGGATTCCCGCTCTGTTTCCAGGTTTAGGGGCTTTAGACCTGTGTTGGACATCCCTGATCGTTGTTTAATGAAAAAAACTCACCTACCCTTGTTGCTATTAAGTGGCCCCCAAAGCAGAACCATGATCTGTCTGTGAAGAAGAAACAGTCTCTCTTTAAAAAGTCGCATTCTGCCCCTAATCTCCAGTCCCTCAATTTTGCAGTAGAAGTAAGAGGTTTTTAATCATCTCTGTCTGGTCCTGCTCTCACTGCATAATGATCTGTTTGTCTGGTATTCGAAGCTTTCCTAAGCTTTGGAAGAGCAAGCCATCCCTTGGGCTAGGCCCTGGACGCTCTTCCCTCTCTGTCTTTCTCACAGACTGTGGCATCAGGAACCAACAGAGGCGGTTTTCTCTTAAAACGATGTCTCCACAAAATACCAAAGCAACGAATATGCTGGTTGCCAAGGACAGATTTGTCAAGAAAGGAGAAGAAGACAGTAGTAAGCAAGTTTCTTCTCATCCTTCTCATCTTTTTGCTGCTGGAGCAGCTAAGAAGAGATCACAGATGAATGCTCACAGTAAACATCACACCTTGTTAGTTGAGAAGGATACTATTCAGCTCCCAACAAAACCATTGAATTCAGAGGAGTGGGATAAATTTAAGGAAGGTTACACAGGAAAAGGCAATTTTGAAAACTGGATCAGCACACAGATGTCTCGAAATCACAGCTCTGTGGATGTGGCTAAATCTCTCTTGGCATGGGTAGCAGCAAAAAACAATGGTATTGTAGGGTATAATTTATTGGTCATGTATTTGAATCTCTGTGTCTTCCATAAGCAGACATCAGAAGTTATTGATGTCTATGAAATCATGAAAGCCAGATACAAGAGTTTAGAATCCGGGGCTTACACTCTTCTCATCCGGGGATTAATCCATTCAGACAGATGGAAAGAAACCTTGCAGCTATTAGAAGACATAAAAAAAGTCATGACCCCTTCAGTAAGGAACTATGATGATTGTATCCAGGGAGCCCTCCTTCATCGAGATGTGAACATAGCTTGGAATTTGTATCAGGAATTACTAAATCATAAACTTACTCCTATGTTGGAAACTTTAAAAGCTTTCTTTGATTTTGGAAAAGACATAAAGGATGATCACTATTCCAACAAAATACTAGACATTCTTTTGTATTTAAGAAATAACCACTTGTATCCTGGGGAGTCATTTGCACACAGTATAAAAACATGGTTTGAAAGGTAATTTTGATTTTTATGTTGTGTATGTTTTCGGTAACTCTATCTATTTTGATAACTATGTCTAAAAACAGCCCCTTTTTGCTGTTGTTACTGCAAATCATTTTACTGAGATTATGCCTTTTGCTTTCTCTAGGTAAGATTTGTTTCTCCTTAAAGACAACATTTCCTCTGTATAGGGCTGGGAATATATGTCCAGGGAGTGCTTGCCTAGCATGCTTGAGGTCCTGGTTTAATCCACAGCACTTGAAAAAAAAAAAGTAGTAGCAAAGTAGTAGCATAGGCAATTTGTACTAATCTGTACCCTTCACATAAAAACAAAACTACAGAGCACAATTTTTTTCATGATACTGGGAATTGAATCAGGCCTTCCCACTGAGCTTGCAAGAAAAGAATTTGGCATTTGACTGGACCTGTCTGAAGGCCATATTAGAATTTTCAGAAGCTTCTCTGAAATCTAGTGACTGGGGATAATGTGCTCATACATCATGTTTACAGAGCTTTGAAGTAGTAATTAGCCTGACAAACTGACTGAATATTAACAGAGGAAGAGCCAGGGTGTGAAAATCTTTGAATGCCAAGAAACTTTTATTTTATTTTTAAAAATTTTATTAGTACATGTTTGTAATTCATGCAGTTTACAATCATTTTGGGAAGTGATTACACGTACATATTACAGCTTGGTTTTTGTTTTGATTTGTTTTAATTCCCTTCCCTGTCCCTCCCTCCTCTGGTTGATTTTATTTTGTTATCAAGAATGTTGGTTTTGGAGTGGATTTTAGAAAGATAATTGGCAAAACAGTGAGAAGAAGAGACTGGAGAGATTAAGATTGAGAACAGGGATATCAGTTTGGATGCAAATAGGTTTGGGCAAGATGGTGAAGTCCTGAATTAAGAACTGGGAAGGGAGAAAAGGGAGTAGAATCAATAGGAACTGATAGTAATATATGTAAGAGGAAAAGGTAAATTGGGCAAATAAAGTGACAAATACTTTTTGAATACCTCCGATTAGGCTAAGCACAGTGTTTTGTGATATAAAATTTATGATGCATTTGAATATAATTCTTGGCAGTTAAGTAACAGTGATCTTATCAGAGAAAAGTATGAGAGAGGAGAGAAATTACCCTGAGCAGGAGCAATCTGGTAGCTTTACAGAAGAGGCTAGAGATGAATTTGGTTTAGAGGTCATCTGCTTTCTGTGCAGCTCCGGTGAAGATGTATTTAGACTTGGAAAAGATGAGAGTTGGATTGCAGGAGAATCAAAAAAAGTAGGCGAGCTAGAGTAGGGTCCCATCTGCTCCTTCGCTCCTTTACAGTGTAACAGCTGCTCTTGGCATTAACCATCCTGGGGAAGTATCGTGAGCCTTTCATAGCTCTTACTCACAGACCTTCTACAGGCTGAATATTTTTGGTTCGGTAGGAATGTACTCATCTGATGATTTCGCTTTGTAATCTTTTTTTTTCTTTTTTGTAGTATTCCTGGGAAACAATGGAAAGGCCAATTTGCTACAATCCAGGAAAGGTAAACGCTGATAGTTATTTTTGACTTGTTTCAGATTCAGTAGGTTTTGTTGCTGTTAGTTTAAAAATATTTAAGAACACTTTATGGACAAGATAATTAAGAGTTTATAATTATAGTCACTTGAGGGAAAAAAATCCATGTTTTACATATGGAGACTTGATAGTGCTCACTTTTTTTTTTTTTTTTTTTTTTTTTTTTTTTTTTTTTTTTTTTTTTTTTTTTTTTTTTTTTTTTTTTTTTTTTTTTTTTTTTTGGTGGTACTGGGGATTGAATCCAGGGCCTTGTGCTTACTAGGTGAACACTCTAACCATGAACTAAAGCTCCAGCAACTGAGCTAAACCCCCAGCTGTAGTGCTCAAAGTGTTTTTCTTGTCAATATTGTGGGCCTGTATGAAGTCACAGAAATATTTTCTCCTAGAGGATTTGGGTCCCAGTTGTGTTTTAGAATTTACTTTAAAAATCTCATCTGCATGCTCAGCAATCTACTCTTTGGTATTCTGGCACACCAAATACGTGACGTTTTCACATTTCAAAAAAATCAGTTGACTTTGATGATCACAAAGGTTTTAATGTTCTTTCTTACTATCTTTCAGTTTTCTTGTATCTTAGAATTATTCATTTTAGAAAACATTCTTTTCCTGGACACTATTTAACATTACAAAATTGTAATTACAGTGGCCAGTGTTCAGGCTGCGGAAACACCATAGAGTCTATTCATCTGAGTCCAGAAGAATATGACTTTCTCAAGGAAAAAATCATGAGGGATGTGATAGATGGAGGTGACCAGTACAGAAAGACAACACCTCAGGTGGGTCCGACAGGCTTTATTGCATGCTTGGATTGCTGATTTAGAGCAAGAGCCAGCAATTTTTTTTCTGTAAAGGCCAGATAGTAAATATTTTAGGCTTTGTGGCCATATAGTCTCTTGTGCAGCTTCTCAGTGGTGCTATTGGAGTAGCCATAGACAGTACATAAATACATAAATGAATGAGTGTGGTTGCGTTCTATGAAATCTATTCATGAAAGCAGGTAGTAGGATAGATTTGGCCTATGGCCACAGCTGCCAGCTTTCTAGAGATGACTTTACTTATTTATTATTTTGGGGGGGCTACTGGGGATCAAATGCAGGGCCTTGCGCTTGCTAGGTAAGCGCTCTGCCACTTGAGCTAAATCCTCAACCACCAGAGATGACTTTAAATTTCCTAGAATCATTGGTTATAATATTGTCTATTGAAGTTGGTCTTGTTACATGTGGGTGTGATAAGTGCACATAAACTAAAAGGATGATTATTCATTCTCTAAATGCTCAGTAAACTCCTGTGAAAACATTATGGTTTCTCCCAGTTTTTCTAGACCACACAGTTTAGGGTAGCTTGACACAGTTATGTGTTTTTAGCATCAAATGTAATGGAGTAAGTAATTTATAATAGGTTTATTTTGCTAATCTTGGTATTTTATGGTGGGTACTAAGATTAAGTTGAAGAGGCGAAATGCTTTCCTCCTGGCCGTCCTTGGGGAAAGGCTGCCCATCATCTCACCGAGTCCTTCGTTTTTCAGTTACCAAACAAAAATGAGAAGTAAAAATTATTTTGTCTTCTTATCTTGCTGTATAATTTTCAGAAAATGTCCCTAGGTCATATCAAATACCTTCACTCCTCCAAATAAAGTAAAAATCTTATCCATAAAGTTAATGTGTCCATTTTATAGAACATCTTGTCCAGGTTGGGATTGAACTTGCTCTCTTCCTATCTCAGCCTCCCAGAGTGCTAAAATATCAGGCCTATGCCACCACACCCAGTACAAAGAATTTTCTTATTTTTAGGAGACACATACTGAAATATTTAAGGTAATGTGTTGTCATTTGCACAACTTACTTTTTTTGTGGTACTGGGGATCTAACTTTATTGATAAAATGACAGCATTTGTTAAATAATGCTGTCCATTCATTATCTTATATCTCATTTAGTGGTTACAACTGCCTGATAAAATACTATTTTATTACTATTTTACATATGTAAAGATTGAGATTTTGGGGAGAGTAAATCTTCCCAAGGATGCCTCCTAATAAAATCTAGGTCCCACTGATCCCAAAACCTATTCATTACACCCACCTGCCTCGCTTACAGTGGCAACCCACAGTTCCATGTATATATGTGACAACCAATTGGTTGTCACAACTCTCAATGACTTGGGAATTTCTGTCAGCTAAAATTTGATTTAAATAAATTCCCTTTTCTCATAACAAACATCCATTGGGTACTTAGGTGTATCTTCTGAAATTGGTGTTAAATATATGATTGTGAAAATCATGTTGTTTGCTACCAGACACCTAACATTTCTGCTAATATATATTCTTCCTATCCTTCATCTTTTTTATTTGGACAACAAAACTTTCAACTTGCAGAAAAAATGAAAAAAAAAAAAAACCCAAAACAAAAACCAGAATGGACACCTGCATATACTTCATCAAGAGTAATATTTTTTTTTTTGGATGATGTTAGGGATTGAACCCAGGGCCTTTTCACCCTCGCTAACCTTTATTTGATTTTTATATTTTGAGAAAGGGTCTCTCTAAATCCCCAAATTGCCCAGGCTGGCCTTGAACGTGCAATCCTCCTGCCTCAGCTTCCCAAAGTGCTGGGATCGAAGGGGTACACTACTGTGGCTGGCAACTCATATTGTTATGCCACACACATGTGAGATAGGCACTCTACCATTAGGCTAAATCCCTCCCCACCCCCTCTTTTTGAGACAGGATCTCAGTAAGTTTCCTGGGATGGCCTTAAACTTGGAATCTTGCTTCCTTAATCTTCTTAGTAGCTGATGTTATAGGCATGTGCTACCATTGCCTGGCTATGTAGATGTATACGTGCATTTTGGTTTTTTGAAACAGGATCTTGCTATACAATGTAGGCTGCCCTTGAATTTGAGATCCTCCTATCTCAGCCTCTGGAGAGTTAAGATTATGGGCATATGCCACCCTGCCCCACTATGTATATGTTTTTACGAACCATTTGAAAGTAAATTATATGGGCTGCAGTGTAGCTCAGTGATAGAATGTTTGTCCAAGGTGTAAAAGGCCTGGGTTTGATCCCCAGTACCACAAAAAAAGTAAGTTGTGCGAATGATGACATATGACTTTAAATATTCTAGTATGTATCTTTTTTTTTTTCCCTGAGAATAAAAATTCTTTGTGCTGGATGCGGTGGTACAGGCCTGAAATCCCAGCACTGTGGGAGCCTTGAGGCAGGCAGATTGCTAGTACAATCCCAGCCTGGGAAATTTAGTAAGATCCTATCTCAAAATTTAAAAAATACAAAAAAAAAGCTTAGGGGTATAAATCAGGGCAAAGACCCTGAATTCGATTCCCAGTACCACAGGGAAAAAGGAAAATTCTTTGTAACTAAATACTATGATTGAACAAAACCAACCTTAATTCAGTATCAGCTAATAAAACATACTCAGAATTTCCCAGTTATCTCCCCAAAATGTACTTTTTAACACTTCTTCTGATCCAGAATTCAATCTAGTTTCATTCATTGTTTTGGTTTATTATGTCTGTCTAAATCCAGACCAGTCCCTGAGCCTTTTAAAAAATTTTTATTTATTTATTTTTTGAGACAGAGTCTCACTATGTACATAGTTCAGGCTGGCCTTGAACTCACTATGTGTCCAGCGATCCTCCTGCTTCAGCTTCCCAAGGCTGGGATTACAGGTGTGTGCCATCATGCCCCGCTCCCTGAGCCTTTTCGTTTGCTTGTGTTTATGGCTGACTTTTTAAAAAGTCTAGGTAATTAGCCTTGTCCAGGACTTCTCAAATTTTGTATCTATGAACCATCAGAAAATCTTGTTAGAATGCAAATACTAGTGTATATGATTCATGTTGGTGTTCCATTCTTTGCCTCTGGCTTCACATAGCCACTGTGTGTATGCATCTCTTTATGGCATCTCTGCCCCCATCCTGTCCCCAGTACTGGGGATTGAACCCACTAAGCTACATGCTCAGCCCTTTTTATCTGGAGATGGTCTCACTCAGTTGCCCAGAAGGGGATCAAACTTGCAATCCTCCTGCCTCCACATTTCTTCTTAGTAAGGTCTCTAGTCCCTGGATTTAGGGCCCATCTTAAGCAGTACGACCTCATTTTACCTAAGCACATCTTCAAATAAGGTCACTTTTAGAGGTTCCTGTGGACATGCAGTTTGAGGGACACTCACTGTTCCTTCTCCTACAGCTTTTCTTTTCCGCCTCTAGACCTGGAATGGTTGGATGCTATGGTAGGTATGTGTGGGACATTTTAATTTACGTTTTCCTAATGACAATGTAATGCCCATCCTTTATATGCTTAGTTACCATCCACATATTTTCCTAAGTGAAGTGGTTTTTAGATCTTTTGCCAATCTTAAAAAGTGGGTTGTGGTCTTATTGGAGCTTTATAGCTATATAAGGGCTGGGCGCTGCTCAGGGGTAGCAGACTTGCCTGGCTTCGCACAAGGCCTTGGATCTGATCCCTAGCACTGCAACAAGCGAACAAATGTTTATATATAATCTCAGATCCAGCTGCTATGTCAGATGAACATTTTGCAGATATTTCCTCTCAGTCTATGGTTACCTTTTATTTTCATACTTTGAAGAGTCTGCTTTAATTGCTCAGGCTGAGAGGTGTAAGCATTGGGACTTTCAGAGGTTCCCAGGTGATTTGAAAGTATAGCTAGGATCAAGAACAACTGCTGCTTAAGTGAGATCCTGAAGAACCCTAATGTATGGCAGCTTCCCTTCTGTGGGATAATTTTGGGAGAAAACTCAGTTCTAGATAGTAAATTTTTAGCTTTTGTTTTACATGTTTACTGCACTTAGCAAATACAGCCAGCAGATGGCAGTAGTGTAACATATACAAGTTATTCTCGGTTATGGGCGGTCAGAGAACTTGGCTGAGCTTCTTTTAAACTGAAAGACATCTGTCATTTTTGCTTAAATTAGGTTATTAATAGTAGGTAGAGATGAGAACTATGTATGTGAATTTTAAATGAACAAAGCACAACTTCAGATAATACATGTCTGCTAATTTAGTGACATTAATTGAGTCGCTATCAGTGAAGATCAAAAAGTGGGCTAGGAGGCTGGCACAGTGCTATATCTCTATAATCCCAGTATTGAGAGAGGCTGAGGCAGGAAGATCTCAATTTGGAATCTTGCCTGAACAATTTAGAGCAACTAACTTATCAAGACTTTGTCTAATAAAGGGAGGGAGATGCTGGGGTTGTAGCTCAGTGGATTTAAGCCCCAGTGCTGGGGGGAAAAGCGTGGATTTGGAGCATGGGAATAGGAACTGTGACTACTATTAGCGTCATATTAAGTAACTTCTTTTACCTCTTACTGTCTTTCATTCCTAATAATAACACTAAATTATAGTCAGGATTTTTCATATTCGGTTTCTCACATAAGAATTCAATTCTTGAATCTTTTAAGGAAAATTTGAAGCATATGCAAAGGTAGAACTAGTATAATGGACCCGATCTTCAGTGGTTACTAACTCATGAGCTTTCCTACTTCATCATGCTCCCTTTGCCTCTCAGATGATTTTGAAGCAAATTCTAGACATTAATCCTTTGCCCTATAATTTGTAAGTTCACTTTTAAGTAGCTTTATTTGTTTCCCTTAAATTCTTTTGTAGAGTTATATTTTTCTCACAGATTTAAAAATACTTAGAATAGCAGCTCGTAGAATTTTTGATCTCAAGCTCTTTTATATTCTTAAAAATTATTGAAGGCTCCAAAATCCTTCTTTTTTTAATGTGGGTTATATCTATTGATACTTTCTGGTTTAAAGAGGTAGTCTGAGAGCCTTTAAAATATGTATTACTTGATTTAAAATAACATAAAACAATTACTTATTAACACAAATAACATATTTTATATAAAATAATTCTGTTAAAATACAAGCTGGGCGTGGTGGTGTATGACTGTAATCTCAGCACTTTGGGAGGCTGAGGCAGGAAGATTGCAAGTTTGAGCCCAGCCTGGGCAATTTAGTGATTTTCTGAATGCCTGTTTCAAAATTTTAAAAAGGAGACAGAGGGAGCTAGGGATGTAGCTCAGTGCCAAGGCCCTGGGTTCAGCTGCTATTACTGCTAAAACAAAACCAAATCAAATAAACACAAAATAATTTTAGTGAGAAGAGTGACATTGCCTTATATTTTTGCAAGTCTCTTTTTTGTTTAATAGAAGGAAGTGGCATTGTTTTGACTGTTCTTGTGGTAATAGAACTTATATTTGGAAGTATCCAACGGAACTTGGCTTAGATGATCCTGGTTTTGTTGACGACATTTAAAGCATCAGTCGGGAGCCAGGAGAACATAAGTCTCCTCTCTCCGTAAGTCCTGATCACCACCTTGGTCTTGGTCATGTCGGTGTCAAGAGTTTCTTCACAACCTGTTCAATCTGGTGCTTGTTGGCCTTGACGTTTTCAGTGAGCAGCAATGTGCTGTGTTCTTATGGGCAACTCCAAGGTCAGCGGGAGCTTGATGGTGGCATAGTGTCCAGACTGGCATTTCAGAAGTGCTCTTTGCAGCTTTCCTGGTTGCCCTGGAGCGGAAGTATCTTGCACTGCCTGAGTGATGTGGTTGATGTGAAGACCTTTTTCTTTTCTTCTCCTCCCCACCCCTTCCATCTATGTATGCATTTTAACACTAATTCTTGGCCTCCAAAACGCTCTCTTTGCCTAGCATGGTGACACACACCTATAATCCCAGGTACTTGAGAGGCTAAGGCAGGAGGATTGAAAGTTCAAGGCCAGCCTGGGCAACTTATCAGGACAAGGTTCTAGGTTCAACCATACCACACCACACCAAACACTGAGCAGCAACCGTGGAAAGAACAGGGTTGTCTACTTTGCTTTCAGTGCTATCTTGGTGAAAAGGGTCAAGTTCAAGATTTTTACATCTACCTGTGTCGAGTCTGTCGGTGTGTTAGGGCTGGTGTAGCTCAGTGCTGGGTGCTTGCCTCGGTGCTCAAGGCCTTGGTTCAGTCCCTGGCATTGCAAAAAACAATGATGACGAAAGATTAAACCTGTTACAGTGTGTTGTTTTAGTTGAAGCATATGAAGAGAATGGAAGCACATGGAGGAACATAGTAGGAAAAGCAAAGACTAATTTTATTGGTACTTTCAGGTGATTGTGGTTATCCTTCTTTGATACTATACCAGAGCTCCATTGGACACTCGTGAGCAAACAATAGTAAAAAAAGCATATGACAGCTTAGTATTATTATGAAAATATAACCTTACAGGTCCCCTGAAAGGGTCCTGGGGGGATAGTCAAGGTCCTTCAACCACAGTTTTAGAAAATACTCTACTTTAGATATGACTCTTCTCTTCCTCCTTCCCCTCCCTCTTCTCCTCCTCCTTTCTTTTTTGTTTTGCCTGTCCTCCTTCCTTCCTTCCCTCCTTCCTTCCTTTTCCTCTTCATCATCTTTTCCTCCTTCTCCTTCTTCCCCTTCTTTCCCTTCCCCTTATTCATCTTCTTTCTTCTTTTCTTCCTTCTTCTCTTCCTCCCCATCTTCTTCTTACCCCTTTCCTTATTCTTTCTCTTCCTCTCCTCCTTTTCCTCTTCCTCCTCTTCCTCCACTTCTCCCTGCCTGCTCCCCCCACTGGGGATTGACCTTAGGGACTCACACACTACACAAATACACAACTACTGAGATACCTACATTCCCAGACTTTTTTATTTTTTTACTTGTAAATTTTGAGATAAAGACTTGCCTTGTTGCCTAGACTGGCCTAGAATTTGGGATTCTCCTACCTTAGCCTCCCAAGTAACTGGGATTACAGGCATGTGGCACCTGCCTATTCTTTTTTCTATTTTAAAAATATAAATAAAATATGTTTCTTTCAATTTTATTACACAAAGACATTAACAAAATAAGTTAAAATATAGGTAACAGTTTCATTACCCAGCATATCTTCTATTCTTTTTTATTGAGACTTCTTTTTGGGGGAGAGTGGTTTGGGTGCTAGGGATCCAACTCAGCTCCTTGCACTTGCTAGGCAAGCACTCTACCACTGAGCTAAATCCCCACCCCCTTATTGAGACTTCTTAGTCTCATCTCTCACTTTCCAAATTGGAGGTGGTTTTTCCCCTAATCATAAAGATAATATATATTAATTAACTATGAAAAGTGTCAGTCAAAACAGACAACTATAGAGGCAGGAAGATTGCTGTGAGTTTGAGGCCAGCCTGGTCTAACAGTGATTTCAAGGCCAGCCTGAACTATATAGTGAGACCCTGTCTCAAAAAACAAACCAAAAAAGGCAACTATAAAGATACAACCACCCGCAATGGTCCATTCATTTTGAATTTTTAATGAAACTTTACACACAATCATATAGTTCCTATAATCCTTTGACTTAAAACGTTTTAAATAAAGCTTTAATGACTTGGAACTCTCTGAAAAAAACAAAAAAGAGAAAGGTAAAATGCATATGTACTTTTGAGCTGTTAGGATCAAGTTTAAATCAACCATTTGTCTTGCTTGATATGATCTCTTTAGTTAATTGACAGAGGGGAGGCCTTCTGGTGTTTCTCTAAGTACAGATTTAAGACAGGACATGTAACCCAAATGAAATGTTAGTATAAGAATTGATCTAATGTAGGCTTTACGTGTTTTTTTTTTTTTTTGAAGAGCAGAGATCCCATCAGTGATTTGGGGTGGCAACCGCAAACTGAAAGAATGGCTGAGCTCTTCCTCACAGTCTCCAGAAACTTCTTTCTCTCTCAGTTTGGAGATCCTCTTTCCTCTAAAGTGAACTATGAATTATCCCTCAGATTTAAAGAAACTTGTGGCAAATGGTGAACTTTGAGAGCTTAGTGGTTAAAAAAATTAGAAAGAAATTTACTGCAAAGTATGGTCTTAAACCATGTACTTTTGAAGTATCTATTTTAAAAAAACCCATTAATGAATAAATAGTTCTCAACTTACACTTTACCCCATTCATACTTAAGAATTAATTACTAATGGCCTTCCCCTTTCTGTCTTCCTCAAATTCGCAATTGAGCACCAAAATATACACATTGATCTCTGGCTCCTCCTGATGTGCTGATGAAAGGATTCTGGCTAAAAGGTGAAGCCCCTAGAAAAACCTATGCGTTCAGAAGTACAGGAATGGTGAAAAGAAGAAGCAGATTTACTCCTGTCAGTGGGCTTCTCATTGTCAAACACTTCCCTTATTTCTCTATTCTTTTTCATTTTCTCCCATCTAGCGCTTACTGAAATTCTCCAGGGATTCAGTCTTTTTTATGAGATTTAGTTAGAAGCAATGTGCATTCCTGTAAATGCCCAGCGGAGTTCAGTGTTGCAAGGGAACAGTGGTACGGCTGTAGGTGGTGTTTGATTGCTGCTGTTTCAGGGTTGGGAAGGTGATCTTTAGACAGAGAATGTTTTAGGGGACTAATAAGAGTGATGCCAGAGTGGTGAGGTTTGTATGGATTAGAGTGCCGGAAGCAGAAGAATAAAGTGCCCCTTATGAGGTTCGAATAAAGTGAGAGCGTGCAAAGGAGAAACTTGACCTATTTTATTCTTGGACCAAAGGCAAGAGAAAATCTGATCTCCTTTCTTATGTCCTCCAATTCCTTCTCCCTCCAAGTCAGGTTGGTACAGTTACTGTTATAACTCCATTGCTTCATTTGTCTTGGAAACCGATCCCTTTTTAAAAATAAATTTGTGAACACAAAGTATTGTGAGATGTGAATAACCATCTCATAAGTGAATTTTTAGAAGATGTGATGTGTTGAATGTGAGGCACTATTCAGAGTGAGTTTGCTTTTAGTTGTCTTTTCCTTAAAAAAGTCCTGCCTGAGATTTCTGGTTCAGTTTTCCTTGAGTTGTTGATTAGATGTATTGATTTTAGTGCTTTTTCCTCTGGTCTTCCAAAAGAATAGAATAGTGTAACTAAGATAGTAGATTAGGAACAGCAGTGCTCATAGTGAGCACTGATAGCTTGCTCTGGAGGGAATACTGCCAGTGTGAAGGAGAGCCGCAGAGAGGCTGAGAATATGCGCAGAGGTCTTCTCTGACCTCATGGCACAGACGCGGATGCTTATGTGCAGGCCCCTTGCTGAGTCTTCTCTGTCTTTCCAGATACAGCTTTTTTCTTCTGGTTACTCAGGTCGAAAAGGCCAGCATCAGCCTTGACTGCCCTCTTTCCTTCAGACTCCACCACCAACCCGCCAGAAAAATCTTACTGATTTCCTTCAGATTTCTCTGATTACTTCTCACCACCTGCACTACTACCACTTTTTTATGTAAGCGTCATCATCTCTAGACTGGACAACTGCAGTAGTCTCCTGTCTGGACCTCTGCTTCCTGATTCCTGAGTGTGTTTTTAATATATCAGCTGGTGTAATCCTTTTAAATCTGTATCAGACCACATCCCTCTTATGCTTGAAACTCTCCAATAGCTTTCTATCTCATTCTGGACACAACCCAGAATGAGGCCCTTCACAATCTGGCCTCTATCTGGAAGAGCCTTCCAGATCTTATTCCGTTCCAGCCATACTGGACTGGTGCTCCTGATCATCATGTGTATGCTCCTGCCTCAGAAACAGGAAATAGAAATTGGGAATTTGCTTTGAGCTAGATGTGGTGATGCACACATGTAATCCCAACCACTAGGGAGGCTGAAGCAGGAAGATCACAAGTTCAAGACCAGCCTGCGCTACATAGTGAGACCCTGTCTCCATAGATAGATAGATAGATTGATTGATTAAAATGAGCCAGGCATGATAGTATACACTCATACAGCTATTTGGGAGACTGAGGCAGGAGGATTGCAGATTCCAGGCCAACGTGGGTAATTTAATGAGATCATGTAAAAATAAAAATAGTTAAGAACCAGATGCGGAGGTACATGCTACAATCCCAGTGCTTTGTTGTATGCCTTGATATTTTATTGGGTTAACATGGTTTCAGTTTTTCTTTTTTGTTGTTGTGGTACCTTATTCCCAAAGCAAATGTTTTCTTTTGTTTTGTTTTTGTTTTGGGGGCGCTGGGGAGCAAACTCAGGGCCTTGCGCTTGCTAGGCAAGCACTCTAACCACTAAGCTAAATCCCCGCCCCCCCATCCCAGTGCTTTGGAATGTTGAGGCAGGAGAATTGCAAGTTTGAGCCCAGTTTAGGCAATTTAGGGATTTTGTGAGATATTGTCTCAAAAAAAAAAGTAAAAAGGCCTGAGGATGTAGCCCAGTGTGAAGGCCCTGTGTTCAGCCCTAGTACCATGTAAAAACAAAAATAAAAAATTAAAATTAAATAAAATTTGGTGTTAATTAAAGGAGTAAGCCTCAGTTATCTGGAACATTTATGTATGTGTCATAGAACACATCAGTACTCCAACTGCAAGGTAGAAGAAGTTATTTGTATTCTTGAATAAGTATCTAGTTCGGTTACTAATTCTGCTTCTTAATTAGTTTTAATTATAGCTTTTTAAAAAAATAACCTTTTTTGAGGGGTGCTGGGGATCGAACTCAGGGCCTTGTGCTTGCTAGGCGAGTGCTGTACCACTGAACTAAATTTATATAAGGCTTGTTGTAAGCTAGTCATTATTATTAGTATGTTGTAGCTACCTACTTATTTAACAAATCCATTTATAATGAAACCTGGGAAAGTTGCTTCATTACTTTCATTCTGTGTTTCCTGATTTTTTTGTTTGTTTCTTTTGTTTTGGCTTTTTTGAGTCTTGCTTTGTAGTTCAGGCTGGCCTTGAATTAATCGTGTAGCCCAGGCTGGCCTCGAATTAATCGTGTAGCCCAGGCTGGCCTCAGACCTGAGGCAATCTGCTGTTTCAGCCTCTGAAGTGCTGGGATTACCGTTGCGCACCACCACACCTGGCCTGTTTCCTGATCTTTATTTTTTTATTTTTTTAATTTTTTGTTTCCTGATCTTTAAACAGAGACATTTGGACCAGATGATCTTCAGGGCCCCTTCCAGTTCTGTGATGTTAGGGCTTCATAACTGTTGCCTGGCAGCCTAGTTACCTGTTAACAAAAGTAACATAAGGTCAGCTTTTGGTAATGGAAGCAGAGACGAGGGTGGAACCCTGAGGACTGTACACAATGGAACAGAACAGAACAGAACAAAATAGAATAGAACAGAACTTGTGATTTAGAGTGCAGAATCTGTATGCAGCAGTGTCAGTTTGGAAGAAAAGGGGATATTAAATCACTGTTGAGTTTTTGATGATGTGAAGCTCTTTTGACAGCTGCTCTTCCTTAATGTCTGAAGGTAGAAATGTAAAGTTTTTACACGTTGAGCAGAGCGCATGACATCTCTTTATTAACCAGCTCTACTTTTTTAGCTATAGGTTGAAGTTTGGTCAGTGGTTCTTCCCCAGGACTTGAAGAAACAGGAAATAGAAGAATTCAGAATTTGGTACAGAAAATATTAAATTTGAATCAGATCAAATAAGTAAAACTTCCAATTGACAAGAAATAGACGACAGAAGAATATGTTAAATTACCAATGAAGAATGCAGTCACCAAATCCAGCCTGGGAAACTGCAGGATAAACAGTCTCTTGGAATAAAGCAGTAACCGATAGACTGAAAGCAATTTGAGATATAGTGACCATTTGCAGTGTATGGACCAGATTGGGTACTTGGTTCCTGATGTGAACAATCGAAGGAATCTAAACACCAGTTATCTGGAGATATTACAAAATTATTGTTGATTTTTATTTAGGGGCAATGATGGTAGTAAGTGAAGTCTGTATTTTCTCAGAGCTAAACACTTCATTGTGTGTGGATGGAATGATGTGATATCTGAGATACGCTTCGAAAGTAACTGGGCCGTAGGGGATGGAATAAATGTGAAACAAGTTTGGCATGAGTTGATAAAGTTAGTTTATGGGATCAGGAGGATTTATTGAATTACACTGTCTTGTTTTGCATGTGTTTGAAATTTCCATTGTAAAAATCTTTTTCAAAAACTGACATTAATTAAATACACATGTGTTTTCAGGATAAAAGCTACGAAGAGGGAGCTTGTAGAACAGTGTGTCCTTAGTGATTTTCATGCAGAGGCAACATCTTCCCGAAGTGTATTTCCTCACCTAAACATAGTGTGTGTGTGTCTATTCATTATAAAAGATGAAAGCAGTTCAGAAATGTCACTGTAAAAGTCCCCTTCTTTAAGCAAATAATATTTTTCAGACACTGAAAATTATCATGTCATTTGCACATAGTTATATGTTCCTTTTTCCATTTTTGAAATGCACAAAAAAGATGACATTTCTTAATAGAGTAGAACAGCTAATTTAGATTCACAGTCAACTCTGGAGAGGTTTCCTACTGTTGTACATTGCTTTTGCTTTGCAAGAGGGTTATTAACATTGTTCTGGAGTTAAAAAATGAAAGCAAACCCAGTACATGTTAATCTCTTGTGTAGCAAGAGTGGTCGCTAAGGCGGCGATCTGAACTGCTCCAGTGTGCAGCTGGCTACCCCGGCCCCTAGCAGAGGCAGCGGCTGTGGGTTAACCGTGGTGTGGCCTTTCATGAAGGGAAATTTAAACCCGAGAGGTTCTGTCCTCAGCAGTGCTAACTGGGAGTTGTGGAGTGAGGGGATTTCCACTCTTTGTTAACAAGATCTCTGGGCACATTTCCTCTGGGTTTTTGCATTTTCCCCAGCTGTGAAGCTGCTGCAGAGAGGTAAAATGTGATTTCCTGCACTCAGGAGCACTGGCTTTTCTTTTGAATACTTATAATTGGAGAGTGGAATGTGTATGGCTTGCACTACCTACACAGCTGATTTAAACACTAGATTTGTTGCGTTTTTCTGTAATTAGTTGACTGCATTTTGGCCAATAGTACATTTGCTCAGATGGTTTGAATTAGCAGGTAACTCAGCTTGTCTCAAAAGCAAGTATCCCTCTTGATGGACCAATGCTTTTTTTTTTTTAATTTTTAAAATTTTTTACCAAGAACATGTATTGGTACATTGTATACATAATGATCACATTCAACATGGTTATTTCGTACCTGTACATGATGTATCTTGGTTTTCCCCCCTCTTCCCCTCCCCTCCCTTTCCCCCACCCCTCCCTATTTGCAACAGGTTTATTTACATTTTTCCATTTTTTCCCCTTTCTCCTTTCTCCCCTCCTTTTTTTTTTTTTTTTTTTTTGGTGCCGGGGATCGAACTCAGGGCCTTGTGCTTGCTAGGCAAGCACTCTAACCACTGAGCTAAATCTCCAGGCCTTTCCCCTCCTTCTTTTCCCCCTTTTCCCTTTCTAGTTCTCCTCTCTTTGAATATTATGTTCCTTTTATATAATACCTATTACATCTTTTTGTTCTTATTTACACTTATGGTTTCTCATATGAGAGAAACCGATGTGTATTCATGAGTGTCTGATTGATTTCACTTAAGAGTATGCTCTCAAGGTGCATCCATTTACCTACAGATGTCTCTAGTTTATCCTTTTGATGGCAGACTAGTACTCCATTGTGTAGAAAAACCACATCTTCTTTAGCCATTCATTGGTTGTTGGGCATTAGGTTGTTTCCAATACTTAGCTATTACAAATTGCGTTGCTATGAAAATAGTGGGGCTTAGATTGCTGTGATATGATGATTTTAATTCTTCTGGGAAGATACCAAGCAGAGGAATAGCTGGGTCAAATGGAACTTCTAGTTGTAGTTTTTTGAGGTATCTCCACACTGATTGGACCAATGCTTTAATCAACAGTGTGATTCTTTGCATGCTGACTGAAAAAAACGATGAATAGCAAAATTACATTCTGCCATATCAATGACAATACCGTAGGTCCTTTGTAGTTTCATGCTGTATAAATGCTTATATTTTTGATTGAACTATTTCACATGTAAAATTTTCCAAAATGAGAAAAGTGGCCAAAAGATATTTTTAGGAGAATATAAGGTACTTTGCCCAGGTACAATGTCAATGGAAAGTGAAAAAACAAAACAAAACAACAACAAAAAAAATGAGTAGATGCCCAGTAGCCATTAAATTTTAGATGAAAGGTCATACCACAAATTAATAACTTTTCTGCATTGACTGTATTTCATGGCCTAATAACTATGGTTTATCTGCCCCCAACCCCAACATATTTAAAGGCCTGTAATACATCTAAACATGAGCCAGCCCTTTGGACATAGAATTTTTTTCTTTTCTTTTCTTTTCTTTTTTTTTTTTTGGTGAGACAAGGTCTTGCTGTGTTGCCCAGGATGGCCTTGAACTTGCTACACTGTCCAGGATGGGCTCAAGCTTGTGATCCTCCTGCCTCAGCCTCCCCATTGCTGGAATTACAGGCATGTGCCATTTTGCCCAGCTGGAGACAGAAATTTTTGATATTATTTCTTCTCAAGTCACTCATCATTGTTTATGGTACCTGGCTTCTACACCTGCAGTCAGAGAAACTTCATTTGGCTATTAGAAAACAAGAAGTGAAGCTGAGTGTGGTGGCACATATTTATGATCCCAGCTACTCAGGAGGTTGAGGCAGGAGAATTGCAATTACCAGTTGTGTCTACAAAAGCCATCAAAGTTTCAAACATTCTCATAGAAGTGAAAAAAGAATTTACTACCCTCTATACTCAAATCTAATGCTAATTTTGAAACAAAGGAAAATGGATTCTTTTTTGTCCTCTTAATAGGGAAAAAACCCGAGACAGGTACAGAGAATGGAGAAGGGGAAGGGCACTGTCCCTCAAAGGCAGCTCTCCCCACCTTAATTCATAAACCTTAATTCATACTGTATCACGGACCTTTTTATACTCAGGCTCACACCTCTGCCCACAAATACACCTCTGTTCACTGTCTGCCTTTCGGAGGATTTTTGTGGACAGCAAGTGGGCTCCTGGTTGTTAAAGCCAGACTTCATGTTCTCTCTTTACCACGAGGGGAGAGAGCGAAGGGTGCCCATGGACCCAAATGGCCCATATTCCTGCGGTGAGGCCTGTGTTTTTCTTCTGGGAGAGGACCTGGAAGAGGGCCTTTATTAGCGACCCTTTGTCAACTGTAATTTCTTCCTCAGCCTTAGCTCTAATCCCCTGCACAAGTGACTCCCAACTTGTTTGCTTTTATCCTGACTACTCTTTTAAATGCCAGATCAATATAGCCAGCTGCTTATGAGACATTTCTGAGTAATATGCCATTATGAACTCAAATTCAGTGAGTCAAAAATCAAATGCTGCATAAATGCTTCTTCCCTTGTCGCCCGCATCCCACCCTTGAGTTTCCTTTTGTGACTTTGCTGTTTCCCTGCCCCCCAGACTGAAAAGATTAAAGTGATTTTGTCTTCTCTCTAATCCTTGACTTTGGTCTCTAATCAGTCACTAATCCTGTTGTGTCCCATTTCCCACGTCTGCCTCTGCTGTTCCATTTCCACTAATTCCATCTTGTCTAGACCTTTCATATCTCAGCCTCAGTTTCCGGATTACCTCCTAACTGCTTTCCTTGTGTCCACCCGCCTCCCTCCATCCTTTTCTCCACACTTGTGCCAGGTCAAGCTTTTCAAAACACTGATTTAATCATATTACAACCCCGTGTAAGATACTTCTGCGGTTCCCCCTTCCCTGCAAGTGATTCCTCCATAGTTTGGCCACAACCTACCTTTCAGGTTACGTTACTTTCCTCTGCAAAGCAAAAACAAAAAGAACTGCTTTGGCCAGAGCCAGCAACTTACCAGCTCTGGACTACGTCCTCTTTTCCCCCCTTATCTAAAAAGTATTCCTATTTCCAAATCCTGGGTTTTTTTTGTTGTTGTTGTTGTTTTGTTTTCTTCCTTCGAGGCTATCTCAAGTACCTTTTCTGTCACAAAGCCTTTTTTGACTTCTGTAGTCTGTGTTTATCGTTTCTTCCTTTGTATTTGTAACAGTTACTAACCCTGGCAAACCTTGGCTGTTGATCCTATACTATGTGTTCTTGTAGTAGTTAGCTTTTCACATCACCATCAGTTTAAACAACATTAGACACTCTTTGAGGGACAGGACACTCTTTTTTGAATTTTCCACAGTGCTTGGCATCCAAGAAGTAAGCAATAAATGCTGTTACTGTACTTATACAGTAAATAATCAAATGTTTACATATTTTATGTCATTGCTACCATTTATTTAGTTATATCCTGTAATCTTTACAATAACTTTAGGGAGCAAGACGTATTTACAGTTGAGAAAACTGAGGCTTAGAAAAGTTCACTAACTTGCCAGAACTATACAATTTAAGTGCCGAAGTCAGTATTCAAACCTAGATCCTTGGACTGAGGAAAAGCCCATGTTATTTACACTCTACCAATACTTCTACCTCCTCTTTAGACTG
The DNA here is from genome assembly GCA_004026905.1 of Hystrix cristata. Lineage (NCBI taxonomy): Eukaryota > Metazoa > Chordata > Mammalia > Rodentia > Hystricidae > Hystrix > Hystrix cristata. The sequence continues at coordinate 26,584 of PVJO010015374.1, forward strand.
ACATGTGTTTTTTGAGAATAGAAAAAGTATTTAGCACACTTAGCTTTCTATTACTTGCTTACTTATGGTAGCAGAAACAAAGGTGTACAAATGTGGATTAGCAGTACTTGCTAGCAGGAATTTGAAATAGATTTAAACTGTGTCAGAGTTCACAGGCAAATAGAATTTCCCTTAATCTTATTGATTACTGGCGGAATGAGTCATCTTCCAGTTGTGCATTGCCCTTGTGTTATTCAGATATTTGGATAAGTTACACATGGGGGAAAACCACTGATGAGGTGTACAAGACTCGTCATTGGAACTAACGGGTGATTCCAGGATATCCCCGAGATTTCTACCTGAGTATTCTTGTCTCTTTCATTCAGTTTGCCTTTCTCACCTTCTGCTTTTCTTTAAAAGTAAAATCACTTCCATTTCCCTTCTGTTCTCCACATGGACAACGTTCATAGTCTATTTTCTTAATACTAAGGTGTACACAAAGATATACTGCATGCTTATTTCATACTAATCAGATTTAGTGTTGTCCAATTAGATACAAGAAGTTCCAGGAACTTAAGATCTTTCCTTCCCCATTCTCCGTTCTCTGCTCCTGTCTTGGGTTTTTTTTCCCTGAAGAATCCATTTTCTTTTCTTTCAAAATTAGCATTAGAATTGAGTATAGATGAATAGTAAATTCCTTTTCATTTGATGGATTTGGTAGCCAAAACTGATGAATTGTTTTTGTTTTATGAACAGCTCATTTAGCTCAGTGAAGTCATGAATAAATTGGGAATTGGAAATAGAGATATCCTGTATCTTTTTGAGATATTCTGTATTTTTATGTAATTATTAACTTGGTCTTTCTCTCTACATCTCAGTGCTCATACAGGATTGTTTTAAGCATGCATCAGAAAACGTGCACATTGTAAGACGCAGCATAATCTTTAAGACACCTGAGAGGCAATCTATAGCAGAGAACACTTGATTTATGAGCCGTTTATACATGTGTACTGAGAGCAGAATGGGTCTAACTTCAATCTAGAGCCCTCTGAAAGGGCCAGAGTGAGCGGTGTCCTTGACTCTTGAGTTAGGGTACCTGGGAGCGACTGTAAATGTGGACATACTTTTCTCGCAGATTTGGAGGCCGTTAGGTTATTGGTCCTTACAGCAGTTCATTTACTCCCCAGCCATTATGAACTATTGAAGACAGGAGCCCATTTCTCAAATCAGAAACTGGAAACAGGGAAAGTTGTTTTCCTTAAAACCCAAAGTGTTATATATGGTGGCGAATGATTGGTAAAACTTGTGCTATTACTACTTACCTGAAGCAAAGGAAGAGGCTTTAGCGTACTTTTTGTTTTCATGTCACTTAATTTGAGTCCCTATTGCTAGCCCTCTGGGGTAGGTATTAATAGCCCCACTTTATACCTGAGGAACATGCGCCCTAGAGAAGTAAGGTGACTTGCCCAGGTTCATGTACCTGGCAGACAACCCAGCAGGGAAGATTGGACCCAGATGGCTTATCACTCCTCAGCTCTTTCAGCATCCTGGGAGCTCCTCTCAGGGTTTATGTATGTGTCTGAGCAGAATAACAATTGTATGATATCCAAAGTTAGTGTTAAAAGAAACATGTTGAATTTGGTCAGTTTTTCAGGGTGAAGAATGAAAAATTCAGTAAAGTCTTTTTGTGTGTGCGTGTGTGTCTGTGTGTGCTTGAGACAGGCTCTTGCAAAACTGCCCAGGTTGGGCTTGAGCTAAGGATCCTCATGCCTCAGCCTCCTGAGTGCTGGGGTTATACTGTACCAGCTCTGTAAGATTCTTTTTTGGGGGCTGGGGGTTGGGGATTGAACTCAGGGCCTTGTACTTGCTAGGCAAGTGCTCTACCACTGAGCTAAATCCCCAACCCCAGTAAGATTCTTAAAAAGAGCCCCTGGCAACCCTATCTGGGAATTCTTCCGGGGTGCTCTTGGTTATATCTACAAATAGGATCTATCTGCCTGTGTCTCTTGTGCAGTAGTGCTGTATATAGTGCTATGAATATTTCTATGCATAGTACTTGTCTGTATATGTGATAGCTATGTATAATGCTGTATTTCTATTTATGCATGTTTCCTCATTTTCCGTAAAGTCGTTTCTCATCCTTATTTGAAAAAGAAGCGTTTATGTTCTTGTCAGTTTTTGAAGTTTTCCAGTGAGTCTTGTCTGTGCAGAATTTTTATTTTGTTTTGTTTTGGGATCACCCAATGAAGGGGCTTAAATCGTCTACATTTCCTTCCAAGGAAGAAGGGAAATTAGCACGATATTGGTGCTTTAGGAGAACTTCCTGGCTGTTTGTTCAGCAGAGGGGATTTCCAGGGTGTGTAAGCGCGGATGAACTCCTTGAACTGAAAGCACAATGTTTAAAAAAAAAGTGGTTAGCAGCATTTGGGAATTTATGGTATCCAGGCTGTGTTATTGCCTTTCTTTGCCTGATTTATTCCTTTCTAGTTTGTAAGCAAAACATCACAGTTAAAAATATATTGTGTTTCTTGCCTTTTTTTTTTTTTAAAAAAGCTATTCTCTATCGACCCTTTGGGATATGATATAGGAGAGTGGAATTTTTTAAAAATATTGCTTATTTAACTTCTAAACTGTTTTTTCCTGAATTAGGTCTATTTCTCCAAAGATTAGGCAAGATTTAAGAAGTTACTTCTGAGAAAATTTCATTCTGTCTGGAATTTATAGAATAACCTACTTGGCAGTACTACTTAACTGCTAGAGAACATTCTAGAAGGTTGAATATTATTTCAAGACAAAAAAAGAGTATCTTCTCCCTTCTTTCCCCTCCCTTCTATTCTTTCTTTTTTTCCTCATTCTGTATGTATTAGTTTCCACTGTGTACAATGATAATATTTTAATTATTTACTCAGTTTTCTATTAATGGATATTTTGGTTGTTTCACATATTTTACTGTTAAATTGCCATATAAAACACCTTACACATTTGTAGTTTCTCACATATTTGATTATAGCTATAAGATAGATTCCTGCAATTCAAATTGTTCAGGTGGTAGAGATACATTAATTTTGAGTTGCCTTCATGAAAAAATAAGTTTTTAAAGACAGCATCTCATTGTGTTGCCAGGCTGGCCTCAGACTTTCAGTCTTCTTGTCTTAGCCTCCCGGGTAGCTGGACACCACCATGCCCAGCTTGGCCGTCAGGAAAATTTTTTCAGCATATCATACACTCCGATCAGCAAAGTACGAGAAATCTTGTTTCACCACACCTTGATATCCGTTGTGTCATCAAGCATTTTGCTCTTTGCCTATAGGAAATAAAAAGTGGAATCTCAGTGTTGTGACTTCAATATGTCCCCCAAAGCCTATCTGTTAGGAGTTATTAATCACCAAAGCAACAGTGTTGAAAGGTGGAACCTTCAAGAGGTGATTAGATCGTGAGGTCTCTGCCCATATATGGATTGATGTTGTTAGCTCAGTTGTGGGTTTGTTAGCGTGAAAGCGGATTTGAGTTTGGCTCGTTATCGTTTTTTTTTTTTTTTTTTTTTTGAGACGGGGTCTCACTATGTAGTTCAGGCTGTACTTGAACTCACTCTGTAGCCCAAGATAGCCTGGAACTTCTGGTGATCCACCGTGCCGCCTTGCCCAGCTGGACCTGCCCTTCTGCTCTCCCTCAGGGAGGCAGGAAGGCCTTGGCCTGATGTGGGCCGCCGCATCACCTGGGACTTTCAGCCTCTGAAACTGCAAGAAATAAGTTTCCACTCTTTTTTTAAATTACCCAGGCCTTGGGCATTCTGTTAGCGCAGCATAATCGGACCAAGGCATCCAGTACTAAATTAATTTACATTTTTCTCAGCGTGAGATGGGCCATCTTTTCAAAGGTTTAAGAATGACTTGGACCGTATTTTTTTTTTCTGCAAGTGTTTTACTTTTGCCTAGTTTTATTTGAATTGCTGACTTACTGATTTTAGGATCTCTTTATTTGAAAAATTATGATTTAAATTACAATCTTTTTTGAAGTTTCCATTTTTCTTTTTACTTAAGATTTTTTTATGTACCTTTAAAAATATTGAAATCATCCTGGCATGGTAGTACACATCTGCAATGCTAGGTCTTGGGAGACTGAGTCAGGAGGATCCTGAGTTTGAGGCCAGCCTGGACTGCATAACAAGACCCTGCCTCAGAAAAATAAAAAAATAAGTGAAATATTTAAACTTATCAGGCTTTTATGGCCTCGGGGGTTCATATTTAGAATGTCCTTTCATATTGCAAGATTACTTAAAACCAACAAACACACCCAGACATGGCGGTGGACACCTGAAATCCCAGCACTTCGGGACACTGAGGCAGGAAGGTTCCAAGTTTGAGCCAACTCGGGCTATTTAGTGACTTAGGGAGACACTGTCTCAAAATAAAAAATAAAAAAGGCCTGGGGGTATAGCTGGGTGTAAATCTTGGACCTTGTACTGGGTTCGATCCCTGATATTACAAACGAACAAATACAGTCATTAGTCTTTTGTTCAGCTGAAATCCCTTTATTCCTTAGAAGTCTTTTTGCTTGAAAAAAGGAAAGTGGGCGGGGTAGAATGCAGCTCCCTAAATACTCTAGGGAGACCACATAAAGAAAGCAGGATTTCTAAACCAAGGAACACATGAAGGACAGTAGCGAAATTCCCTTTCCCTTATTTGCAGGTACCTTGCAAAAGGGGCCATTGTTCCGACTCTCAGGCCCTTCGGGCCACACCCCGGCAGGTCCCAGGACAGGCCTGGGAGGTTCAGGCAGGTGTGGGCTGCCCCACCATCTTCAGACATAGTTGTTTCCTACCATTTCTGGCTTTGGGGATTCTTGGCTTGAATTTTGTTGCTCTGAGGTATGTTGAACTAGTAACAGCACAGACTTCTAGTCAAGAGTCAGGCAGTCTGCTTCCCTGTACTTCATACTCTGTATACATCTGACTTCTTTAGATCTGTCATCCAGTTTACTACTTTTTACTTCAAATGTATCTGCTCTTCTCTCTACCTATCCACTTAGAATCCTCCCATTGTGCTCGCTTCAGCAGCACATATACTAAAATTAGAATCCCCCCATTATTTTAATAATTTACAGACCATAAAATTCACCCATTGTAAGTGTACAGTTTAATGATTTCGAGTAAATTTATGCACTCATGTGACCATCCCCATCCATCGTAGACTACTTCTATCACCCCCAAAAGTTTTATCAGACCTTTTTGGGATTAATCCTGCATCCTCCCCCATTTGCAGGCAAACTCTAAGCTACTCCCTGTCTACATAATTTTGCTTTCACTAAAAATTCTATATACAGAAAAGTATATAGCATGTAACATTTTTGTCTTCTTTTACTTGATATTATTTGTTTTCATAGTATGTTAGATTTCGTTTTAAATATATTTTGTGTTTGTGTTGTTACATTATCAGTGCTTCCTTTGTGTTGTTGAATAGTATTCTAGTTATGAATAATACAGTTTATATATTCACCAGTTGATGGACATTAAATTTTTTACCCATGCACTTAGTTTCAGTTATTTAGAATTTTTAATTTTAGAGCTTCTTTTTCAAATTTTCTTCTTTCTTTTTAAATTTATTTTTATTTTTATTTTTTTGAGACAGGGGACAAGGTCTTGCTGTATAGCCCATTCTGGTCTAACTCTTGATGCTTCTGCCTCAGCCTCCCAAGTGCTGTGATTACAGGCGTGTGCCACTACACTAGGCTAATGAGCTCTGTCATTTCTTAGGGTTTTGATTTTTCTTTTATATTTTAATCATTTTTCCAAGATTATTTTGTAGTATTGCTTACATTTTTCTGTTATTCTTTATCCTAAGTTCTTTGGACTCTAATCCTTTTGCGTCATAGGACTCACACATGGCATGTGGTTTCTTGTGTTTTGTAATTTTGAACCGTTGAGTTCATTTGTAGAAGGTTTTCTTTCTATGAGGATCCTGTTGTCTCCTGGATTGTTGAAAGTGTCTTTTCAGAGAGGTTTTGAGTTTTTTTTTAATGTTTATTTCTGCCAAGTGCCCAAAGGATATTACTGGACCACTACTAGTATTTGTATTAATTCTTGGGTAGGAGGATGATTATTTTTGTGTCACACACAGTTTGCCTAAATTTGTACTCCAAACCCATTTAAGAGACAGGTCAGGAGTTTCTTAAGGTTTTTTTCTTACTTAGATTCCCCATGGGGATAGAAAAGCCTGAGTATTATGCTTTTAAACCATAAAAAGCATAAAAACCATAAAAAGCAAGTTTGTTCATTTAAGCTTCTGGTTTTATTCAGGAATTTGTTTCTAATTTTTCCCTTCACTGGGCTGTATTTGGTAGAGGTTTGACACATCTCCATTTCCGTGGAAATTTCAAAAATCAAACCCCTGTTTAATACTCATTTCATTTCTCCTCTACACTTTTCCCTGCATGACAAAGATCTGGCTTTCTCTCTGTCACTTTTGTATTTCTTCTTCCTCCCGCTATCCTTCTCTCTCTCTTTCTCTCTCCTCCTGTTTTCTGTTTTTGTGCTGAGGACCAAACCCAGGGCATTGAGCATGCTAGGTAGGTGCACTGAGCTACATCCCCAGACCCAGGGTGTCTTTTTTTCTTGCAAGTTCAACTATGCATTAATAATATTTTTGTTGTACTTTATCCTGTATTTTGTATTTTAGATACTCATAGCAGGAAGTTTTGTTTGCTCTTTTATCTTATTAGAATCAGAAAATTCAGGTAAGGTTACAAGTTTTTTTTTCCATTAAGATACCACACCATAGTAACCTATAGTAATGAAATAACTATGTAGTAAATGAAAAACATCTCTTACAACTTGCTACTAAATGAGTATAAGCTTTTTGAACTGTTTCTGTTTTAACAAGATTGGAGGAAGATTTAAAAGTTTTCTAGCTGCATACTATTAGGTTATAGTGGCACTTTTTAGACATATAGATTCATTTTTCCCTACTATTAAGGCGATTGTGTTAATGTTCCTTTTATTAGGATTTATTTGGATCCCATGGTTTAAAGAAGTCACATGAAATAATTTGGCTATTGGATGCACAAATGCATTTTTTTATTGATGGTCCCATGTTAAGAGCAGTGCTTCCAACCAAAACAGCTGGTATTCCCCTGTTTTTCCACTTCCACTCTGACTAAAGCCAGTTATTTTAATACTCCCTTCTAAGTTTTAGGAAATATTATCTGGTAAGTATAATACACTGGATACATGGTAAGCTCATTGACTTTTTTTTTTTTTTTTTGTGCTGGGGCTCGAACTCGGGTCCTTGTGCTTGCAAGGCAAACACTTTAACTGCTGAGCTAAATCCCCAGCCCAGCTCATTGACTTTTATTACACTGTGAGGTTTTGAATACAGATTGTTATATTCCTTCTGTTTCCCCTTGTTGCTGTTCTAGAATAGGGCATTAACCAAACAGTGAGGGATCTGTTTTGCACTTGGTAAGATTTGTATCAGAGTCTCAGAATAGAAGTAAATTATCATAAACATAGACCATCATTTCAAAAAATTGAAGTTTTAACTTTTAGAAAGTTTTAAAATTTTTTATCAACTATATATCACTTATTGAGAAAAATCACTTACTTAAAATGTTAGTTTCCTCATATAATGTAGGAATAATAAATAGAAGGGTCATTTGAGGCAAGGTACTGGAGTCACTTCCTTTCCAGAGTTTGTGTATCATGTGTACTACATAAACTAGGTCATGCTGAAGTGTTTCTTGCTGCACGTCTTTGGATTATCTCACTATTCACTTGTAATAAGACAACAATAACAAAACAATAAATATCAGCTCTGCTTCACTGCTTCTTTTAAGAGGTTGGTTATAATAAAGAATTTAAAACTTGATTGACCATTTTAGAATTTTTTTTACATTTTATTTGCTCTTTCCCAAACAACAAGTAAGAGATTGTTTTGTTTTGTTTTGAGACAAAAACTCACTTCATAGTTCAGGCTGACCTTGAAGTCACTGTGTACCCCAGGCTGACCTCAAACCCATGGCAATCCTGCATCAGCCTTCCGAGTACTAGGATTACAAAGTGTGTGCCACCTTGCCCAGCCTAAGAGGTGAAAGTTTAAACTCAAAGTGTAATTGCACGAAGTCTTCATACTTATTCTTTTAGCTTCCACATTGTCTAGTTGTTAATCTTCTTTTGGTCTTTAAGGGCTCTGTAGTTTGCTGTGTCTGGAAGACTCTTTGCCGAGGGAGCATGGTTTACTCCCACACCACGTTCAGGTCTCTGTTCCTGTGTCACTGTATCAGAAAGACCTTTCCCCTGATCACCACATTAAAATAGAGAGGGACTAGGGAGAGTGGGGCTGACACCTTATTCTGCTTAATTTTTCTTGAAGGCAGTGCTGTACAGTACTTTGAACGTCCAGTGGGCCACACGGGCCCCTGTGTTAAACGCCTGGTCTCCCAGATGACACTATGGACAGAACTGTTAGGAGTGCATGTGGGCTAAATTGTGGGAGGACTTTTGGTCTTTGGGGGTGTGCAGAAGGGATTGTGGGACCCTGACCCCTTCTTTTTCTTTAGCTTTGTGGCCATGAGATGAACAGTTGCTTCACCATATGTGCCCCATATCTCTTTGTTACTTGGTATTACTGCCTCCTTCACTGGTATATAAACTCCTTGAGGGCAGGATATTTGTTCTCCATTCCCTTCATAAGAATTACAACATTGTTTGGCATATAATAGGTATGTAATGAAAATCTGTTGACTGACTTAGTAAATGTATTATAAACTTGTGTAAACTTGTGGTTGTGGCCACCTGTAATTCCTGCACTTGGGAGGCTAAGGCGGGAGGGTTGCCTCGAGTTCAAGGCCAGCCTGGGCTACATTGTGAATAAAAGGCCAGCCTGAATTACAGAGTGAGACCACCTCGAAAAAAGAAAAAAAACAACAAAACAAAACAAAACAAAAAGAGAGTAGAATCTAATCTATATATATTTATATATATATATATATATATAAATATAGAGAGAGCTTTTTTATGTGTTACTCTTCTTAAAAAGTTATTTGACATAAAGTTGACCCTTAGTATCCACAAGGATTGGTTCAGGACCTGCAGATACCAGAATCCACAGATGCCTAAGTCCTTTGTAGAAAATGGCACAGTATTTGGATATATCCTACATGCATCCTCCTATATGCAGTTGTGCATTGCTCAACAATGGGGTTGTATTCTGAGATATGCATCATTAAATGATTGCCTCTTCATGCATATGTGAGAGAATGTGCATGCGCAAAGTAAGACTGGTTTAGTGTCAGGAGGTGATTTCATCTTATGGAACCACTGTCATAAATGCAGCGTTGAGTCTATCCTTGTTTAAAACATCAGTATGTAGCATATGACTGTACTCTGCCAGCTTATTAATAACACCTACTGCAATGTAAATGATACATAAATAGTTGTTAAATTGTATCATTTAGGGAATAATAAGAAAAAATGCCTGTGTATGTTCAATACAGATACAGCTATTGTAGGCCTAACTCAGAATACAAATGACACACAAGGCGAATAGTGCTCAAGTGAATGCTGAAGTGGCTGAGGATCTGTGGTGTACTGGAGACGACAGCAGGGTGCCTACACATCACTTCACTCACATGGATTCAGGATAGCATTGAGCATGCAGCAAATTCAACTTTTGCTTTTAGGAACTTCCTGGAATTTTTTTTTTTCTGAATATTTTCAATCTGCCATTGGCTAAATCTGTGGGTGGAGAACTCATAGAGAAGAAGGGCCAGAAAGTTTTTTCTTTTCTTTTTTTTCTTTCTTTCTTTTTTTAGTTTTGAGACAGGGTCTCACTATAAGTCCAGGCTGGCCTTGAATTCACTGTGGAGCCCAGACCCATCCCAAGCTTCCTGCCTCTTGAGTAATCTGCAGCACTGGGGTTATAGGCATGCCCCGTCACATCTGGCTGCCAAATATATTTTTAAATGCCAGATGAATTACAGCTTTGCTTGAAAAGTCAAATCTGCTAACTCTGGGTCTTTATATTGCATGGCACCAAGTAGCTGGACTAAGCGCTGGATGCTTCTTTTGTAAGGACCTACATCCTCCAGTTTTACCAGTGGGGATGTGTGTGGGGGGTATTGTCTATACCTCTGTTGCTCTCAAATTTTGAACACTGAAGCTTCTGCCATTTGCTATTTGCCATTTTGCTTTCTCTGTTGTATTTTCTTAGATTTGGCCCATTTTGCATCTTTGTTTTACCTGACTGGTTCTTGCACCCATTTGAGTTAACAGCCTCAGGAAATCATAATTTACAATTTCTTTGCAGTTACACTTTGGAGATTTGGTCTTGAAAGCATAAAACAAGTAAAGATGATAGAAGTTGTGACTGTTGCTCAAGGAGAAACACATGAACTTAAAAGGCTGTGTATTACAAAAACAAAAAGCTCTGTGTAGGCCAATGAACACATGGAAAGACACTCTACATCATTAGTCATTAGGCAAATAGGTGTCAAAACTATGATGAGATGCCAGTGTCATCATAGCCACAAGTGTGACAGGAATACAGACAGATGATAACCATGTTGGTGAGGATGTGGAGAAGTCGGAAGCTTCATAATTACAGTTGGGAAGGTAAAATGGTACGGCTATTTTGGAAAAGTTAAATATAGTTAAATATAGAGTTACCATATGACTGGATAAATCTATTCCTGGGTATTACAAAGTAAATGAAAGTGTACACCCCTGCAAAACTTGTATACAAATGTCCATAGCAGCATTGTTTATAATTGGCAAAAAGTGGAAACAGATCAAATGTCCACCAGTTGATGAATGGATAAGATACAGTATATTCATACAATGATATGATACTTGACAATAAAAAGAAATGAAGTATTGATTCATCCTACAACATGGACAAACCTTGGAAATAGCATCCTAAGTGAAAGAAGCCAGTCACAAAAAACCAATATTTATATACTGAATTTATAGTAAAGACTCAGAACAGGCAAACCTATGGGGACAGAGTAGATTACTGGTTGCTTTGTAGTGGTGGAGTAGATAGATTTAACTGCCAGTAAGTATGAGGTTTCTTCTAGGAGGAGCAAAATGTTCTAAAACTGGATCATGGTAATGTCTCATGGTAATTCACCCTGTGAATTATACTTTCAAATGATTGAATTTTATGGTATATTAATTATATCTCAATAAAACTATTTTAAACAAATTTTTAGTGATAACCTGAAAACAGTTCATTCAAAGATGGATAGATTTTCATAAGCCAGATCATTGGCCAATATGTACTCAAGTGCAATCCCAGCAGTAGCCTTAGAAAATTCTTCTTGATGTGAATTTACTTTCCATCAAGTAAAACAGCTCAGCTTGTAGATTGCAGTGCCCTATGCTAGCTCAGTAGGTGAGCTTTTTCTTTGCTGTGCATTATCTATGTGGCCTATTCAGTGGCTTTTGAGTTCAATAAAATAAACAGCTTTGATTTAAAAAGTGAACATCTTGAGGGCCTACTGGAAGTATTACAGAGAATCTCTGACTAGTACCCTTGGTAAATGGAGCTTTAGCAATGGGAAGGAAAAGAGCAGCCTGCTATCCTGGGTTTTTCTCAAGGTAAAAGGTGTGGATCAGTACGATAATCTTTGGAGGGGGATTTCATTACATAGCCTGTTGATTGTACATAGGCTCCTGAGACTCACCTTTCAAATAAACCAGCTCAAGTATTCCCTTTTCCATTCTGTGATTTTAAGGGATTTCCAAGTGTTGTTAATATCTACATTCTCAGAACTGAAGGGAGATTTTATAAATTATCTTGTTTTGCCCTGGATTTTCTTCAGATGTCCATTTTGCCAGTAACAATGAATTACCTTGGTTTGTCATTACTCCTGAGATGCATATATTAGTGAAACCTAACTGTTAGAAACTTAATAATTTGTTCTATTTCCATTGATTTAGTTGAATATATAGACTGAAACAAAAAAAAAGTCATATTGTTTGTGAACTGTTTTAATTTTCCTTGGTATTTTTCATTTATATAAAAATATCCCTATTCCAACCAATGTTTAATTTTGATAGTCATTGAAACGCTAACATTTTGTAGGAAATATATTTGAGCAGAGAGATTTTAAAGCGTTTTGCTGAGTAGAAGGGAAGGAGTTAGAATGGAACTAGAGTTGGCAGGGATAGAAAAGCTAATGAGGTCAAGTGAGAAATGAAAGCATACAGAGGAATTGGTGGTTATTTTAAAGATAATGTGTTTTGTGTTTTATTATTAGGATTTTCTTTTGTTTTTAAATCAACTTCATTAAGGTGCAGTTTATATATAACAAAGTTAACTGATACATAATTCAGGGTCTGTCAGTGTAGCCCTGTGATGGAGCACTTACCTGCCTAGCTTGTGCAAGGCTCCAGATTCCATTCCTAGTACTGAGAAAAAAATATATCTATAAATAATTCAGTGAGTTCTGAAAAATGTATGCAGTTATATAATAATCTCCACAATCAAGATATAAAACATTTATATCACTCAAAAAATTCCTTTGTATTCATTATAGTCAGTTGCCTCTTCCATCTGTGGAACCACTAATATGCTTTCTGTTGGCACATACAGTTTTGCCACTTTTAGAATTTCGTATAAAATGAAATCATACACTATATTAGTGGCCATTTATGTCTGTCTTTTTCTCATTTAACATAGTACACTTGAGATTCATCCATATTGTGAACTTGTACACAAATTTATATTTTTTAAATTTTTTCTTTTTTTATAGATTTTTTATTAAAAATTTATCCAAAATTGCACAAACTTATAGGCCATTACACAAGCTTACAGACCATAATACATTGTGCCTTTTGCTTATAACAACAAGCAATGTAAACAACCACATAGATGCAGCATTAAGCCTCAAGTACATAAAGTTACTGTAGTACCTAGTGTATGTGATACTGTTTTGAGTTTGGGTTATTAGGTTCTTGTTTTTAGGATATCATTATTCCTCTGGATTCCTATTCCCCTCCCCCTTTGCCCTCTTCTTTTTCCTTTGGACCCTTTGCCTATTGGCTTAGATCTGACCCTTTACCTTTTCGTATCCATTATTTACCATTTTCTTTTGTTTGTATTTTGCCTTGCTCAAATGAGGGATACCATATGGTATTCAAGCTTGTGAATCTGGTTTATTTCACTCAACATTACATTTTCCAGGTTCATCCATCTTCCTATGAATGATTCTAATTTGCCCTTCTTTATAGCTGAATAGTATTCCATTCAGGTGGCATAGCAATCCCAGATTTAAAGCTATACTACAAAGCAATGGTATTAAAAATGGCATGGTACTGGGACAGAAATAGACACATGGACCAATAGAACAAAACTGAGGAAATAGAAACTTCTCCTGACATATTCAAATACATGATCTTTGACAAAGGATCCAAAAGCATATGTTGAAGGAAAGATAGCCTATTCAACAAACGGTGTTGGGAAAACTGGTTATCTGTGTGTAGAAGAATGAAACTGGACCCATATCTCTCATAATATACTAAATTAAAATCAAAATGGATCAAAGATCTAAACATTAAAACAGAAACATTAAACCTTCTGGAAGACAAAATAGGTCAAACACTTGAAGATGCAGGAGTAGGAAAAGACTTTCCAAACAGAACCCCAATTGCACAAGAAATAGCAACAAGAATCAAGAAATGGGATTTTATTAGACTAAAGAGCTTCTGTATAGCAAAAGTCAATTAGTAAAGTGAAGAGAAAACCCACAGAGTGGGAAAAAAATCTTTGCCAGCTACTCCTCAGAGAGAGGACCAATATCTAGAATATACAAATAACTCAAAAAAATTAAACTACCTAAAATTAATGACCCACACAAGAAATGGTCTGGAGAAATGAACAGATAACTTCACAGTGGAAGAAGTACAAATGGCCAACAAATATATGAAAAAATGTTCAATATTTGTGGTTATTAGATAAATGCAGATTAAAGCAACTCTAAGATTCTACCTTACACCAGAAAGAATGGCAGTTATTAGGAAATCAAACAGTAACAAATGCTGGCGGGACTGTAGTGAAAAGGGAACCCTTCTACACTGTTGGTGGGAATGCAAACTAGTACAACCATTACGGAAATTGGTATGGAGATTTCTCAAAAGCCTGAAAGCAGAAATCCCATACGACCCAGCCATTCCCCTACTAGGTATCTTCCCCAAAGAGCTAAAGATATCATACTACAGTGATACCTGCATACCAGTGTTTATAGCAGCACAATTTGTAATAGTTACTTTTTTTAATAGTCGCCAAAAAACTTTTATTGTGAAATATTCAAGCCATTTACAAGCTAAAAAGTGCAAGAATTAAATAGAACACATATTTTTTATGGAAATATTTTTCTATACAAAAGGCTATCTTTATAGGAATTTAATATAAATAATACGAAAATCTGAGTGATTGATTGCAAATAAGTGTGGCATGTCTCTCTGAGTATCCCAAGGTGACATACCTTCTATGTAGCCCAAAGGTGGGGGCTGACATCTGTTACAAGCCTGGTGTGAGTCTCTGGTGAAGGTTTCTCACTTTCTTGATAAGATTCTGTTCCATGTTGTCCCCTTCTGTTTTTTTGATTTAAGGAAATCCGTGCTGAGGAATCCATTTCAGAAATGTCATTTAATTGTGAAGTTCTGGGGAAACAGCTTGAGGCGTCCTGTTCATTTTGCAACTGGTACCCTTCAGCTTGAATAAATGGATTTTCAGCATGTTCTAAAGCAGCACTCATCTCTTGCTTTAGAAAGCACTTTCTAGATGCATCTGAAAGGGCAGAAGCTTTCTCTTCTGATCTCAAATGAAACTTTTTCTTCAACTTCCTTCCACTTCTTAGCTTCTTCCTCTGTCATTGCGTTTATTACCTCTAGTTCTTTCCTTCTGTTTTTCTGAAGGAGTGTGGCTACTTCCTGGTAACCTGCACTTCGAAGGAGATCATCACATTTTTGTTTATGTAAAGTTTGAATTTCCCAGCCAGTATTTAGGCATGCTTGTTCAACTTTTGCCAAATTGTCTTCAATTATCTTCTGAGCCTTTCTGCTCTGAGTTTGGTCAGTTTCTATCAGCTTATGAAACATGTGCTCTTCAAGATCCACTTTTCACCTATAGGCATCTACATCTTCTTGAATTTCTTTTGCAAAAGCTTCCTGAGTTTTAGTAAGATTCTTCTCATAAAGTCTTTTTCATGATTCAAGTTCTAGATGTCTCATTTCCAGGTCTTTGGCTGTGATAGCAATTTCTTGATCTCACATTTTTACCTTTCTCTCAATTTCATCATGCAGTCTTCATAGTTCCATTTCACACTGATCTTGCTGCAGCTTTAGAAATTGCCTTCTAGCACCATCCTGTAATTGTATGTCCTTTATTTTCAGCTCTCTTTTCACAGCAGCTAGTCTCTTGTCTTTGCTCTACCATCTTCTCTCCCTCTTCCAAGAGCATTTCTCCTTGTTTCTCCAGCTTTACAAAGCAGTTCTTGTTTCGGAGCTCTTTGCTGGTCTACTTCAGCTCGCATATCTTCAACTGTCTGCTGCTCTCTCAGGTAATCCAATTCATCGTTCCTTGTTCTTTCTTGTTCCTGTGTCTGATAGTCCACAATAAACTTTGGATATTGATTAAATACTGGATACTGCCCTTTTGTCAGTGCAACAAAAACTTCTAGTTCACTTTCTGGATTAATGTTAGCAGGTGTCATCTCCGTGAGACAATAAACTTCTCTAATCACAACTTTTATATCCAGGTTCTTCTGATGGTGAAAAAAATACTCAAAATCCTCCTTCAGAATACAGTAGAGCACTGAGTTTGATCCCTAGCACCAAAAAAAAAAAAAAAGAATACAGTAGAGCAAAGGTACTGTAGAACATATGTTGTAGACTACCATAGTCATCAGGAGGAAGGAAAAATGGTTGGAAAAAACGTTATTAAATAATTTGAGCCACTCTTCTCTTGTCAGTACTTCCGAGAACAGTTTCAAGAGGCCACATGCACAGCAGGGAGGTTACATCATGACCTATGAAGTGCTGTAGCAATTCCCTGTCACGGAATGCCAGAACACTTTCTGTTGTACTAAAAACATTGATAGGAGGATTAGGAAAGTATTCAAACCAGTGTTGACACCAGTTGATTATGAGAGCAGCAACACCTTTGAAACAGATAAACTGGTTATTCTGGAATAATTTTACAAATGAAAATTCCAAGAGAGGAAGGTATGGTGTGTCACTGATGATGGTACACCAGTGAGCTGAAGCAGTTAGGGTTCTCTGCGACACTCTGAGTCATCTCCTGCTTTTGGTGGGCTATCTCTTCTGAAGGTAGAGAAATGCCACACAAGTACCCTTATCTGTTAGGCTACTAAGTGCAGTGCGATTTTTCAGGCAGTTGTAGAAGAGAGCGCCAAATGAACTTCCTGTACTTTGTTGCATATTCACCATAGCCGTTTAATAAGATTTGTAAGCGCTTTTCGTTTAGTACATCTGACAACTCACTCTATTTTCAAAATTACCTGTCAGGTCTTGTTTTAATATTCTAGTCTAAATTTTGCCCCCTCTAGATTTTGCTGGCCGATGCACTCTTCCTGACATTATTTTTATTTTAAGATCACTGGAACTCAGTTTATTCTTTTTTTTTTTTTTTTTTTTTTAGCAGGGAGACGGAGGGCCTTGCAGAGACAGGACCCGCTTCTCCCCTCAGTTTATTCTTAGGCAGGTCTTCAGTTATTTTCACTAAAGGATGAGGTGGCTTATTTATTTATTGTGTTAAAGCTTGAATGGAATATATGTTCACACTTACATTTCCCATAACAGATGCAATGTACTGTCCATGTGGGCTAATTGCTGATGAACTAATTCCTTCATCAAGGCTGCCAGTTTCAAAGAGAAGTTTACAAGTCTGTATATTGACATAATACCATCTTGACTTAGCAATCAAAGAACCTGAGTCAAACCAGCATCAAAACTATCAGGAAGAAAAAAAAAAAAACTATCAGGAAGAAATTTCAGATGTCAATTGGCTCTAACTTTAGAAGGCTTCTGGATAATTCTGAAGAGCTGTGTAGCTTCCAAAGATCACAAATGAAGATGGTTTGATTTGCCTCCAGCAGCTGGGATTCAGCCATCTCTGGTCACAGCAAATACTTTGTATAATATACGAGAGCTTTCAGGCAGAGCTGGCAATTGATATTTGCAAAAAAGATATCATAGGCAAAGATGGAATTATCTTTAAAACAGCTGAGAATGGTTACTTAAAAGTAGGAAAGAAAACTTTCTGTATATCCACAGAATGGCAAATACTCAGTTTTCTTTTCCTCTGAAGGGTTTCCAAGTCCCATAGTTGTACTGTATCAGAAGTAGTGGTGGAGTATCTCCCTGATGCATGCACAGATATTGAGAATGCTGATGTTCGTGTCCTCTTACCCAGCTAACCAGCTCCTTGGTGACTGTATCAAAACATTTAATAGAATAATCAGCTAAGGCCACAAGGAATTCAGACTTTCTATGAAGATTAAAGCCAGAGCTGTGCAAGCTCGTGCTGTTTGCTGAACAAGATTAAACGTGTTTTTAGGCAAGTCAAAAACAAGTATTTCCTTGATGGTCCCCAGCAATTAAGCAATCTCCTGAGCCATCGAAAGCCACATTCAAAAATCACAGAACTTCTGGATGGTAATCAGAAGTGCTATGAGTGATGTTCAGTATAATTCTGTCCCGAGTGGCTGACGAGGGCTTGCCGTGCCATGTCTTGCTTGCCACTCTCCTTGTTGCCCAGGTCCGTTCTCTGCATGTCGAAGCTGGCTGGCGAGTAACCGTCTGATGCCTTCCGGGCGGGCTCCACGCACCAGGCCTGGGAAATTCGAGCTCCAGCCATGGCGGCATCCGTACCTGTAGACAGCACCCTGTGTACAAAATCTCATACCAGAGTAGTCTGTTGTCTGGATGTGCCACTTTTTTTATTCATTCATTCATTCATTCATTCACCACTTTGAATTTTCCAGCTTTGGCAATTAGGAATAAAGCCACTGTTAACATTCACTCTAAGTCTTTATGTGGGTGTGTGTTTTCATTTCTCTTCTGTACATACATAGAAGTGAGATTGCTCAGTTATATAATAAGCGTGTGCTTAACTTTATTTTTAAAAATGCCAGATTGTTTCCCAAAGCTGTTGTACGTTTGTGCCTTCCTGTGTTTGGTAGTTCTAGTTGCCCCATGTACTTGTCCTACTTGGTCTTTTGAATTTCAGCCATTCTGGGAGGGTGTGTGATAACTAGCTGGGAAAGTTTCCCTAATGACTGAAAAGGAATTCTTCATCTCTGTAACACTGGTGCAGTAATACTACTTAACCTGCAGTCAATTCTCAGTTTCTGTTGCTTATCCCAATAATGTCTTTTATAAGCTTTTCTTTCCTCTGGATCCAGTTTGCCATCACACATTGTTTAGCTCTCATGTTTCGTTTGTCTCTTTCAATCTCCAGTAACAAAAATTCTTTTGTTTTTCTTTTTTTTTTTTAATTTTTTTTATTATTTTTTACCAAGAACATGTATTGGTACATTGCATACATAATGATCATAATCAACATGGTTATTTTGTACCTGTACATGATACATCTTGGTTTTCCCCCCTCTTCCCCCCTTCCCCTCCCCTCCCTTCCATTCACCCACCCCTCCCTATTTGCAACAAGTGTAACTACACTT
>PVJO010015375.1:0-45274 GCA_004026905.1 Hystrix cristata
TGTTGGGCATTTAGGTTGTTTCCAAGACTTAGCTATTACAAATTGTGTTGCTATGAACATGGTGGTGCATACGTCCTTGTGGTATGATGATTTTAATTCTTCTGGGAAGATCCCCAGTAGGGGAATAGCTGGGTCAAATGGAACCTCCAGTTGTAGTTTTTTAAATGAGGGACATGAGCACCCACAGAGTCTGCTATCCATGGAGGGTCCTGAAGCAAATTCCCAGTAGCTACTGAGGAATAATAGTATGTAGTCAAATCAAGAGTACTCCAAAAAATATAATCACTGTGTCTAAACAAAGTATTTTTAATTACAAGATTAAAAGAAACAAAACTATTTAAATTATTAGTAGCTACAATAATTTGCTAGAAAAATGCCATATAAAAAGATGTAAATGATGAAAACAAAAATCAAAATGTGGCTGGGAGAAGATTTAAAACAGAGGGTTTTTCTTTAATGTGGTGAAATATAATTTGCAATCCATTTAAAATAAACTGCTATAACTACAGGAGGTTTTTTTGTAAGCCTATTACAGCCACAAAGCAAAAGTCGCTAAGAGATATGTTAAATATGAAAAGCAAAACATTACTGAAGAAAAATCAACTACAAAGGAAGACAGTAAGAAGAAGAAAGAATTTACAAAATAACTTGAAAACAACAAAATTGTTGTAACCTCTTACCTATCAATAATTACCTTAAATATAAATGGATTAAATATTCCAATTAAAGGCTATAGAACTGGCCGAATAATTTTTTTTAAAAAAAAAAACTATATACTGCCCACTTGTGACTCATTTCACATTTAAGGATACATACAGACTGAAAATGAAGGGATGGAAAAGATATTCTATGCAGATGGAAACACAGAATAGTAGCTACCCTTATATCAACTAGAATAGACTTTAAGTCAAAACCTATAAAAAGAGGGGTTGACGACTTAGTTCAAGTGGTAGATATCTTGCCTAGCAAGCACAAGGCCCTGAGTTCGATCCCAGCACATCCCTCCTCGCCAAAAAACAAGACCGTAAAAAGAGACAAAGACAATTTATGTGATAGGGAGTTAATTCTGCAAGAGGATAGAACAACTGTAACTATATATGCAACCCAACACTGGGGGACCTAAGACAGATATTAATAATGCTAAAGAGATAGACTGCAATACAGTAACATTTGAGGACCTCAACCCAGGAATGGACAGATTATCCGCACAGAAAATTCAACAAAGAAACATCAGATTTAAACTGCACTCAAGACCAAAAGGACCGAATATACATCCACAGAACATTCAATCCACCCAGGTACAAAACACACATTCTTTTCAAATGTACATGCAACATTCCCCAGGACAGATCACAATTTAGGCCACAAAATAAGTTTTAACACATTAAGAAGATCAAAATGATATCTAGTATCTTTTTCAGTCCACAAGAGTATAAATATAAAAATCAAGAAAGTAAGAGCTTCAGAAACTTTGCAAATGCATAAAATTAAGCATGCTCTTGAACAGCCAATGGGTCAGTGATGAGAAAGGAAGTTAAAACGTTTAAGACAAATGAAAGTGAAAACACAACATACCAAATCTATGGGATAAGGAAAAAGCAGTTCTACGAGGGAAGCTGACAGAAAGAAATGCCTGCCTCAAAGAGAAGTTCTCACACAAACTAACTTTGCACGTCAAGCAACCAGGTAAGAATTAAACCCAGAATTAGCATAATGCTTTTTAGCACATTCAGATGGTTGTAGATCCATCAACACAATTTAATTTTATATTTTTATTACCCAAAATGAAGCCCCATAACTGTTAACAGTCACTCCCCGTCCCCCCATCTGCCTCAGACCTAAGCAACCACACATCTGCTTTCTGTCTCTATGGATTTCCTGTTATGCATTTTTGATATAAATGCTCAAATAATATATGCTCTTTAGTAAATAGCTTTACTTTCCCTTAATGTATTTTTTAATACTGTCTTAATCTGACTTCCTGGGACTTGACCTGGAGTGACAAGGTGATAACGTAAAACATCCCAACAGTTACAGGGAGGGCCGGGGGAAAGAGAATACTCGCTATGGAGGAGAGACACTGAAGCCCACATCCCACAGTTCTTCCACAGTAATACTCCACCATTGTTGGGAATAAAGTCCTTATACCCCCAAGTGCTTGAGTTTGAGGAAAACACAAGGACAAAAATTATATACATACATACATACATACATACATACATACATATATATACATACATACATATACACACACACACACACACACATACTTAACTGTTTCAATAGCATTTTTTTTAAGGGACGACCATGGGTTTGGGTATAAAATTCAGATTCAGGGTCATCAATCTAACTGAACAAAATGTCTCTACTGAAACATTTAGTGAGAGAAAAAGATACCAGTTTTCATGGAAAGGTTTGTTCTTTTGTTTTGTGACCAACCCAGCCATAGAAGTAGTCTCCACAAAGTCCTTTGAAATTCCAGAAAGGCAAGAGGATGGAATGTTAATTAAATGTTTCATTAATGTTTGCTATACAGTGAGACTATTCATTTTACTGAGGTCAAATTTATGATACAGCAGAGTTAGAATTTTATGTGCTCTAAGTATACTTTATAGTACATTGGGGCACCTCATAAAATTCAATTGTACAGTACATTTATGCCCTTTTTTAAAGGACTTGGATCATAATTCAAGTTTTTAAATGATTAGAAAGGTTTATAATTTTTGACTCTTTGCTTTTATAACCCACTACGAGAAAAACTTAGTTGCTGCCAAGACCTTGGTCAAAAATGTTACTTTAGTCCCCATCATTGTACTGTCCCTTAGGGAAAATACACTTCAATTTGTAAGATGACCTCCAGGAACATATTATATAAAAATGGCAGCTGTCATTATGTAGTTTCTTCTCAATTACTGTTAGTGATAAGTTCAAGTTTTATTTCTTCAATCAAATCACAAACTCTGTGGCCAGTGGATGACAGTTCTTTAATTCCTTACGGATACACAGAACATAGTAGGTGCTAATGAAAAGGATTTTCAGTTTCACTGGAGAAAAACACAGAAATGGGAGCAGATGTAGTGCTCTTATTAGAAGACAAAAACTAGGGCATCACTCAATTGTGCAGGGAATCCAGAGTCTCGGATCAATCTTGTGGGAAAATCTGTTCAATTACTCAATATCCTCAAAGTACCTTCCTCAAATGAGCACGTTCAGAGGCTCAATCCATCTTCACTGCAAGATGCCAGATGAACTGTTCTAACATCTAATTCTTTTTATAAGCAGAAAATGTTTCTCAAGCTCTTTATGGCTGATTTAACTAACTTACTGTGGAACAGGAAGCAGCCTATCTTTAGATAAATGCTAATCAGGATGTTAGAGCTCTCTTAGGTCTGGCTGCCACTATTATGCTGAAAGGGAAGGTCAACAGCTAATAAACCTAGTTAACAAGCCATTCCAAACTTCACTTCAGTTTAACATTCTTCAAAGTTGCAGTCATTAAATCCATAGATTATTAAAGGCTCCCCTCCTGTTTTCAGTGCACACTAAGACAAACTTTCAGTACGGTCATTAATTGAATTAACACTGTCTAATCCAATTTTAGAGTGTAAACCAAGATATGGACAAGGGTTAGGCCTTCTCAAATGCCCTCATGATAAAGCAATGGGAACACAGACATCCAAGGTGAGGCCTGCGCTGGAAAGGGACAGGAAACATGTCATACGTCATTTTAATAGTTTCTTTTCCTGTCCCAGCCCTCGCTCCCTTTCTTTCTTAAAAGTCTTTCAACAAGTAAAAGAAAGGCATTTTGTATCTTCTAGAGGATAGTTTTACACTATAGAAAAGCCAAGCAGAAAAACAGAAAGGCCATTTGTATCACAGTCCCATACAATCCAGGACAACAATGCAGTCTCAGACAAGCAGAAGTGGAATCCCTTTCTGCCGGATATGACTAGGATAATTAGCTTAGCCCAAGACCCCTGAGAGACTAGATCCTGCTGTGATAATCAAAGAGCTGTCAGAACATCCTAAACTGAGACTAAAGGGGTCTAAGTCTATCCTGGAAACCAAAAATGTTTCATTTTTATACATCAGAATTTTGGGTACAACAGATGAGCAGCAAACTGATTTAATCTATAGTTTTATGACAAACACTAAAGGCTTCACTGTTTTGTCCCTAAGTTTGCGAGAAGGCTAGTCCTTCCTTATTTCACAGTAATCAGTCTCCCCTTCTCAAGAAGACAAAGGTATATGGTGAACTACTTCCTTCAAATAGGATGCCTGCTGCATTTTCTGTTTTGCCTCTCTGTGGGTGCCACAATGACCAGCCTCTGGAGTATGGAAAACCTGAGTTTTACAATAGAAATCTGGGCTCATTATCCAGAGTCACTATATTCATTAATATGTTCTATTCATGTTATAGTAAGAAGGTTAATCTAAAATTAGTCTGAATATTACCAGGAAATACAGTGAGATAAAAGTAGCTAACAACAGGGTTGTGCAGCCTATGTTCCATTACACTCATCATATAACTGAATATGCAATTCGATGATTTCATTAAACACCCGCATTACTGTGGTCCCAGGAGTCAGGTACACAGGTCCTTTCTCAACAAGAGGTGATTTCTGGTGTGTCTAGGCTAACCATGGAGGCCCCACTTCACTGTGAGTAACTATTCAAGCGTGAGAATACAATACCACTTGAGGCCAATGTGGGAAACCTGCAGCGGTCTTCTGCTACATGTGTTCTTATGCCTAGTGAGGGCTTCCCAGATGTGTACCTCTGAATGTAGATGCCTGGAACTCTTGCAACCTAAAGCAGCATGAAATGATCTGTGGCCTGCACGGCAATGACATAGGTCAGAGAGTGGCACATTAGTGGAACACAGTCATATCTATTCATTTATATACTGCTCAGGGCTACAACTGCTGAAGTGAAGAGTATCAAAAGAGATAATATGACTACCAAAGAAAGCAGAATACACCATATCTCGACCTCCTCAGAAAACGTTTGTTGACTTCTGATTCAAATCTATGTATGGTTCTTTTCTGAATATTTTACCAATATACTATACAGCTGAGTGACCACCACAAAATATTTTCTTTCACTTTTAAAATTTAAAACTTAATTTTAACAATCATACTACTTTTTGGAGCATTTAAATTCATTGGAAAGCTGGAAGTTACCACAGTATTTTAGCTGA
The DNA here is from genome assembly GCA_004026905.1 of Hystrix cristata. Lineage (NCBI taxonomy): Eukaryota > Metazoa > Chordata > Mammalia > Rodentia > Hystricidae > Hystrix > Hystrix cristata. The sequence goes on from PVJO010015375.1 coordinate 5,201, forward strand.
GGCATCTTTTGGATATATTCCAATTCAACAAATGCTGAACGTGCCACTGCTGAAACTTGGGGCACACGAGCTCCTACCATGTGCCACAAGTTTAAATCTGAATAAAATATAACCTCCAGAAACTCAAGCATAATCAAGAGGTTCAAATTCCCTAATTATCGGCTGGGGATTTAGCTCAGTGATTAGAGTGCTTGCCTTGCAAGCACAAGGGCCTGAGTTCGATCCCCGGCACCACAAAAAAAAAAAAAAAAAGAATCAAATTCCCTAATTATCTGAAAAGGAGAGAGAAGGCCCTTAAAAAATTGCCACCTTTCAGACAGAAAAATATAATATATTTACTTGAGAATACAAAAAAAATAGTACTCATGGAGAGAAATAAGGATTTCTGGATACTGTTGGACACAGTGCTGTACACTGCCTAGAAGGCTTTGAACGAGTTAATTTAGTACAATCCCTGAGGTGGGTACTATTCCTGCATCCAATTTACAGATGAGGAAAATGAGACACAGAAAAATAAAATAACACATGTCCGAGCTGCACAGCTGGGTTGAAATTCCAGCCCAGTCTGTCTAGCACCAGTATCCTGTTCTGTACCGCAGAGTTACAGACCATCACGCAGAGAGGATCCAAGACAGGGAGCTGGTGTGAGAAATACTCATTAATCCTATTTAGCTAGCAGATTAAATAGGGAATAACTGAACTGAAAATTGGAGTTAAGAGCCTATTACTTTAGAGATTGAACATCAAACAGAGGACCCTAGTCTCAATCTACAGCCCAAGGGCAGCCCTGAAAAACTTCCCTCAGAGCACAAAGGAATTTCAAGTAAAATGAAAAGTAAATTACTAAATAATTTACTTGGAGTGGCAAATTGAAATTAGAAAAAAATTTAAGGTCTAGTTAAATAATAGGACAGTATTAATGGAAAAAAATGCTGGAGTTATTACAACTGAGGACAGGAGAAACAAACAAGCACAGAGAAATTAAAGTCAAGTGAATGGGGGATAAGGATGTATTCACAGAAATGATGACTTCAGAAAAAGGAACTGCATACTTGGGGGTAAAGATGAACAAGACATTGGATGTGATAACATAATATGAAGCCAGCTAACCTGTCAGAAATGCTATGCTGGGTCTAAAATTTCCTTTAATACCAAAACACAGGATTAAAAAAAAAAAGGTAAAAGTCTTTTATACAACACTAAGGAAATCTGCCAACACACTGGACCTGTCATCTAGTGGCCAGGTTCTGTCCCTCTGGGATTCTGAGAAATTTGAATTACAAAACTGCTAGTGTAACACAGTTAGCAATAATGATAAAAGAGGAATGTGCAAGGTTTAAGAAGTTCACAGAAAGAGTGTACATGAACTAAAGTTGAGAGGGAGATGAGAAGATACAAGAAGGAAGGTGGATGAAGAAAATGAATGCCGCTATATTTGAGAACGAGGGCAGAAAAAAAGGAAGACAGGAAGAGTAGAGAAGGAGAGGAAGAGTGAGGAGAGGGAGAGAGCACACAAACCAGACGAGGGCATAGGCTAGGGAGGGAATTAATAACAATGGCTGCTAAAGGTGGACAGAAAATTGGCAATGGAACTAGGCCAGGCCACAGAGGAATGATAATATGACTGTCTCGATTCAACTTTACATGAGGCCTTGCTGAAATAAGGTTCTCCACTCTAAGTATCTTCTTATTATTAAAAATAAACAGAATTCCTTAAAGCATTTAAAGTGGGTCTTAGTTCCTTGTACTTAAGCAAGAAAAGAAAGAACACAATTTTCCATGTCTCCCTGGAGTTTACAGTACATGATTAAGAAACTGAACATGAGCTTTTCTCAGTTATCTCACTAAAGACCATCTTGTTTCTACTATACAATACAAATAGAAAAGAAACTATTAGGAACACAAATTTGATCTACTTTATGCTTTTAATGCCCTTAAGTACCATAAAATTTGTATAATTTCTTAGAGAATATGTATCAAAATGTAAAATGCATAATTCTCTTTTTACCTAGTATCTTAGGGTTGGTATGAACTTTTCCAAGAAGTTCCTGGGTGAGGATGATACCACTGATTTGACAACTACACTTCCAGAACCACTAACAAGGTGGCTGAAAACTAAGTAATGGAGGCAAGCCCAAGGAAACATGAGGAGTAAGAAGCAAAGTGTGTCAAAGGAAAAAAACACTAAAAAATATAAATACTTAAGGGCTACCAAGGAAAGGGGGTTAATAAAACACACCAACAGTAGTTAAAGCAGTTCAAGGAAAACCAGGTAACGTTAAAAAACAAACAAACAAACAAAAAAAACAAGAATAGTGAGTTTGAAAAAGGAAGGCATCACAAAAATATTTAAGTAACTCAGAGATAAATGTATTACATCCCAGTAAAACGAACCAGCCAGTAATTGCATCAACAAGCCAACATCTTGGTATCTGTGAGACTTCATGTCCTAGACAAGTACCTCTCTGTCCCTCTTCAGTTTCTCCTTTCGTCCCCCTTTACAATGTCCTCCCTATTCCTGGAATAGAAAGGAACACATATGCGTACTCATCCAGATATATTAAACAACACATTAGTGTCTATTTCCTTTAAAAGTGACAACTCTCACCTGGTAGCTATAAAACCCCTCAAAACTCCAGTCATCTTGCTCAACTTGTGGAGGGGAAAAAAAAAAACCACTAAAGCCGATTCGCCAGAACTCAAGCTGGCAAAGATGGTCGAGGCAAGAACCATCTACAACAGCATTCAGATTGCTCCCTGCCAAGCTGTAGCAAACTGCCAGCCTAGATCTTCAGTGAGACGCTGGAACAGCAAGCAAGCCCTTCTTCTAACATCCTCCAGCACTGCCTCCTATGTGTGCTGTAAGGAGCCAGCCTCCGCGGAGGGAACTCACAGGCTGCTCTCACCTCTTTCTGTCCAAATCCAGACTGCCAACAGGGTAGCAAAAGCTGCTGGGAGTGACTACAGCCAAGGAAGACAAGACAATGGCTGGGAGCCACAAACAAAGGAAAGAACGATTATTATTAGAACTGGTGTCTTCAGGTGAGGCAGACTCCTCCGGTGAAACTAAGGAAACCTTTCCCCTTTAGGGAAAATCTGGCTGTAGGTTAAGTAGTAGGCACGCCGGAAGCCTCCACACAGACCTCAGCTGTACTGCCCACTCACTGTTACGGACCTATGAGCTGAACCAGCACCTTAACCATTTACCAGTCCAATTATTTAAATATAGGATGACCAAACATTGTATATTTTTTTCATTAATTTTTATAAAGTAATATGACAGGAAATGTCAAAACAATAATTTCATCAAATGCATTCAATAGAAAAATCAACTGGTTGAAATGACTCCCGCCGGAGCGATGCTCAGGATAGTCAGTACACAAACAAATGTGTTGCCACTGACACTCAGAGTAAACTGTGAAGTCGGTAAGGATCTGGCAGCAAACAAGAAAGCAATCAATCTGAGAAAAACAGAGCAGAGAACAATGAGGGGTGACACTCCTTACAACTAATCATATCTAGTTCAGAAACTATCTTTTCATCTAGACATAGTGATGGCCACCCCATTTCACCTTTTAGTTATCCAATTTGAAAACCCAGGTTGCTCAATCAGCTTTCTGAGCATCCTGTTAAAAAAACAAAGAAAAGAAAAAAAGGTTTTTATTCAACAGTATGAAGATACCAAAGATTTATTCCAAGTGAAATTCTGCATTATAACCAATGATGATAATAGGGGGGGGTGCATTTGTGAGACAAGCAGATACAGAACAAGAACACGAGCAAAGAAGACTGTTGAAGGTTTCAATCTTGAACTCTATCACTGGGTAGTTAACAGCTCTTTGAGCCTCAGTTTCTTCATTCATAAAAATAATTCAGGGTAATCAATGGAATTTTCAAGATTATAAACATAAAATAGCTAAGATCCAGACCATAATACTCAATTATTGGCAGATATCCCATGACCTGAAGTTCATGAACACCAATGATTCTCATAACCTCATCTGTGTGTGTGTGAGAGAGAGAGAGAGAGACAGGAAGAAAAAAGTGAGACAGCATGATGGTTAATTTTTTGTGTGAACTTCCCGGGGCCCAGGCAGCCAGTTACATAATCAAACACAAATGTATGTGTTGCTGTGAAGGTATTTTTTAAACATGATGAACATCTACAAACAGCTAACTTTAAGGAGGTCACCCTTTATGAGATGAGTGGGCCCTATCCATTAAGTTGAAAGCCTTGAGAGCAAAAACTAAGGTTTCTCAGAGAAGAAATTCTGCCTAAAGTTTGCATGACAACATCAACTCATGTCATTTCCAGCCTCCTGCCTACTCTACAGATTTTGGACTTGCCAGCTCCCCACAATCATGCCAGCTAATTCTTTTAAATATCTTTATGTGCACTCACACCTGCCCCCTCAACTGGATTTCTTCATCTGGAGAATTCAAAACAGAGACAGTAAGAAAAAAAGACACACAGCCAAGGGAAACAAAGACAAAAGAGAAAAAGACAAGGAAAGAAAAACATAAATCAAGTGGGACAATTTAAAGAGCTTGGGTCAGTCAGGCACTGTAGTTCAGCAGTTCTAGCTACTGACTGGGTAGCTGAGGCAGGAGGATTGCGTGAGCCCTGGAATTTGGGGCTAGTCTGAGCAACATAGTAAAACGAGGCATTACAAAAAAGTTTAGATCAGTCCCTTTGTAAGTACTGCATGATTAATGAAAAAGCTCACAACAACACCCCACTACTGTCAACCAATACTCAGAGGGCTCTAAAAGCAACGTTCCATTACATGGTTTGCAGTTTGATTGTAATTTCACGTAATACATGCTGATCACAATTCACTAAATACTTGTAACAATTTGCCACCAGTACCTGCTTGTTGGACAGCATATTGCCGCAACCAAAATTACATTAAGACATAATTAGGACTGCATTCTAAGTAACTTATTTTCTCATAAACTGAGAACTGCTTTTTCAATCTGGCTTCTGGTCTTTCTTTCGCTTAAAGCCAAGAAGAAATATTCACCATTAAAATAAACTTTTAAGCATTGTGAACTATAAGAGAGAAGGTGCGAAGTCTGGCGGGAGTACAAAAGCACTCCTGAAAGTACTCTCCTCTGTTTCTAAGGCACTCATGCGACCATTAAATTGGTTTTTGAATAATTTGCATATGCTTTCTTATATAAACACTGTTTATAATGCCCCCTCTACTCTAACTGCTGAAGTTTCTCTTAAGGTAGAAAATTAAAACACTTCAGATTACTAGTTGGCAGAATATTCTAAGGATCTCTGGATTTGTAGTATCTTTTTTTCTTTATAGGTCAGCATCCTTTTATTTGTGAAGAAACTATATGTGTTTGGTCTGAATTTATAGTAAAATGGACACTCAGATTAATTCAATTCAGCTCTAGTTCCTTGTCAAGACACTCTTTTGTTATATTTATTATTTCATTTGGAAATCATTTTAGTGTATGTACTAAGTGTTTTGTTGGATCAATGTTGTTTCTAACTCTCCAACTAAACTCCAGCAACAATAAATAAAACACCATTTACATGTCCTTACTAAGGGCAAGACCATCTTCTAAGTGCTTTACATTTCCTAGCTCATCACCCCTCTTTACACATGAGGAAATCAAACCACAGCAGTTGACAAACTCACCCATAATCACAAGATGGACTCTAAAGCCCATAGTCTTCCATCACTCTCCCTGACTCCTCCTATCAGTATATCATCCACTCAGCAACACAGCTACACCCAGTGACACAGATCTTTTCCATTCTACAGAAAAAAAATTTATGAGGATATTCACCAAGCAAGTCAGTTTGCAATGCTGTAAAGTGGGCAAAGCTAGGTTCTCAATGTTTTAAAGAAAGTTGTTAATGATCTCATTTGACTCAAGTTTCCTTGTATGACCAATTGATTAGAAATTAAGCTGCAATTATCATTGGTGATAATGATCTTATAACACACACACATAAATTAAAGGTTATCAAGAAGGTACCAGTTAGAAAGTTTCTTTTGCAGTTAGGAATTCGAGAGGAAGATAAAAGGCAAAGCATCTAGCATTGATTAGCACACAACAGATATGCTAAGAACGTTGCTTCCCAAGTCTTTTATTCCCTTAACTGGATGGTGGGCTTATTTTATTGTACCCTTTGATGTAATTTAGCAAATCAAAAAAAGAGGATAAAATCTATTAGCCTACTACCTATCAAAGTTGAGTGAACAGACCCCATGGCAGTAAATAAGAGTCTTCTACCAGATACTACTGATTCGGCCATCAGTACTGGATCTGGGAAAGCCATAAGCTTCTTGTTGCATTTTAGTTACAAGCAACTTCCCCTTTTCTCCAATGTTTTTGCCAATTATGGCACACTGGGAAATGTGTCACTTAGTAGCCACTTCTTACATCAATATTTGATTGCTTTCCATGTAAAATAAACTATTACATTAATCAGAAATTGACTCTCAACCACAAACACCTTTTAAATAAGTCAAATTAAGATGAAAGTCCATGCTCTTTGCCTCCATCTAAGTGGGACACTAAACCAAATATTAATGTCAGAAGGTAGATTAAATGTTATTAAAGGCAATTTGTCTACACATATTTATCTCAATCTAATAATTAGCTAAAGGTCAGAGAGATAAACCTGTGTATTTGAATCTACATTTCATTTCCTAAAGGAGACTCAAAGCAGGCTGAGGGTTGTATGCAAATTTGGGCAATCTTCTTAAATAAACAAGCCAATTTAGAAAAATTCAACACAATTAAATACTAGCAGGGAACAGTGACCCAAGAAACGAAGCGCGAGGAACAACAGCAAGAAGGTGCTGTACAGACCTTATGATCTGAGCTAAAAAGTTTATAAAATCATTTTTGTTGCCCTTCAGATACTTGTACCTTTTCCACATTATTTTATTACACTGAATATGTGAAGTCTGTGCTGCTATCTGGATGCTGCAGGCTAGAAACACACACAAGAAAGCCTCAGTAGGAATGAATTCAGGATGTACGTATGGAACAGTGGAGAAAGAACAAGCTAAAAATAACCTGGGATGCCCCTTTCTTTCTCAACCAGCTCCTTTCTTTCTCACCCAGCTTCCCACTTCTTAGAATATAATCTCCTAGTTAAGAACAAGTATTGTAGGCAGATTAGTCATGGTAAGGATTTACAGATAATTAAAAGAAAGTTCACTGAGAGCGTAAGAGGAGTCAGGGACAGGTCCAACAGCAGCAATGTCAAACACTTCAGAGCTTTCAGTGGTACAAACAGCCCGCTGGGAAACACGGTTTCTAGCCACTAAGAGCATCTTCTCCTGGGACAACATTGTGGAATGCAGGAGCAGTCATTGGTATAGGAAAAGGAAAGTATGGAATGACTTGTGGGAATTCTAGGCCAAATAAGAACTGGTGGACTCTCCCTCTCTGGGAGCAGTCAATATTCACTCAAAAGCAACAAAAGAAACCTATTCCTTTATGCAACACAGAGCAATGATGAGCTCAACATACTTACAGCTCTCATGAATTGACAGCCTGTCTTCTAGGAAGTCTGATAAAGACAGGTACTTCCAAGACTGTTTTAACTACGAACATGAAACACACCCAAAAAAGCAGATTTTAATAAACACTCCTGCACTACGTAGGGATGCAGGTAGAAGTGGGGGTAGAATTCCCTTAAGATGTAATTCCACAATTTTGATTTGCTGATACAGCATTCTATGAAATTCCTTCCTAAAACGTGTTTGGGTGACAGGAAGGTCATATCCAGAAGAATGGAATCTGAAGCAGATGTCCTGTCTTATGAATCCATGCCCTGCGTCCCTGTGACTGATACTAACAGCTATTCCATAAACATGGTGGCAGAACTGCTCCATAATCAAGTTGTATTATTCTTTTTCTTTCTTTCCTATCTTAGATATTCCCAGATTTGGACGCTTATGGCCCAGCATTATAACCAAAACTTGGAAGAAAAACCAATATTAGAACTGAGGCAATGGAATAGTCTGTAACCAGATCAACTTCATTTCAGGAAGGGCTATGCTAAGGTCTGCATAATGATTGTTCCCTCCAAACTTCATTCTACACTTTAGTCCACTTTCTCAGGTATTAAGAAGGTAGAAATTTAATCTGACTACAGTGTTTTTAGAGGATGGGCTTTGGTGAGGTGATTAGGATTAGATAAGACCACCAGGGTGGAGTCCCTGTAAGTGAATACTAGTAGCTTGATAAGAGGAGAGAAAGACCAGAGAGTACACATGCACACTAGCTCAGGCTATGTGATTTCTTGTGCCATTTGGAGACTATGCTGATAAGAAAGTTATCACCGGATCACAAGATCTTCTACTTGGACCTTAGACCAACAGAACTGTGAACAAAAATAAATCCCTTTTCTTTAAAACTCTATTCCATTATATTGTGCTGTTAGCAAGATAAACAGATGTAAGCTTAACAGAACCAATGGAAAAAGATCAAAATTATAGTTGGCATCCCCTATAAACCATGTAAAACCACGTATGAAATTTTTAAAAATCAACTGATAACTACAATACGAACATCCAATAAACATTCATATCCAAGCCCAGTGTTATTGCATGAGTGTGACTTTTTAATAATTCATTTAACTTTCTTGACAACTTTATGAGGTAGCAGTACTGTTTACATGAGAGAGATGTTAAGAAAACTAAGGAACAGAGCTAGTGTCAGGCCAAGGGTGAACCAGAAGCTCCAGTTTCTGACACTGTGTTCAATCTACTACATTACACTATACTTCTACTATGAATATTATTGACCCATCAGTGGAAACAAAGTGGATGTAGGCAAACCAACATAGAGTAGGAATGCTAAACATAACCCCAAGGATTACGGTGAAAATACATTTTAAGGTATCTTCTCTCCTACAATAAGTAACTCACTAAGGCAGATTACAGATAAGTCTCATTGCACATTAGTTTAGCATATACATGAAATAAGTCAGATTCATTGAGCACTGCTTGTTGTTGGAATCTGATAACGAAATACTTCTAAAGACAAGATGTGTTCTGCAGACATAAAAGCCAGTGACATAAAGAAGAATCCTAAACAGGAATCAAGTTAGCTAGGTTTCAGCCTTGGACTGGTAATACGGAATGACCTCACCAAGCAATTTAACCTTAGGGTTCTTGATTTCCTCATTTATAATATCAAGTACTTGAAGTTTACCATTATATACCTACTGTACTTTTTAGTCTTAGTAAGGTCTGATTTTGTGAAATCCAGATATTCACTAATTTTAAAGTTGATGTTCACTGAATATGTTTTAATTCTTCAAAAACTCTTCAAAGAAAAGCAAAAAGGAACATGTAAGAATGATGAAGAAATAAAGAATACTGTACCAATAAATTTCACGGAAAGACTCAGAAAAGGGTTTTGTTTTTTTTTTAAACATACAAATTTTCAGATATGTCAAGTAAACTGGGGAAATAATTTGCACTTCTTTGTGAAGCTTAATTATACTTTGATTCTGAGAGGCTACATGAAACAGAGACCAAGCGACTGAAAATGATCATCTGGGGAAAAAAACAAACAAACAAACAAACAAAAACTAACGAACAAACAAAAAACAAGCATACACAAAAACAAAACCTAAATTCCATATTACTGACCCTTTTTTCCAAGCAGTTGGAATGAATTCTGAAAAGTCCAATAACCTTCTCATGCCTTCAGTACTTTCTAAATTGTCCACTGGACCCTTCTAAATTGTAAAAAGTATAACATTTAAATATACATGAATAAATAAATTCAGACTAATGTCCCTATTTCTAGCAACTGCTGCTGAGGAAGTGAAGACTACTTGCTTTTAGAGTTAAGGGCACTGTTTTCTCCCAGAAGGTAAGTTTCATTATTAAGGGAGGCAAACTTCACGATACAAAGAAAAATACATAAAATTTGTAAATAAAAGTGGGACTCATTCAGCAAGGTGACAGAAACAGTAAAATAAATAGTTGTTTTAGTGTTCTCACATACACACATATCACACAGTTGGTTCCCAACTCTAAAGACTGCTCTTCTGTGGGCATAATGGAGTAACTGCCAGTTTGATGATGATGATGATGATCTGTGTGTGTGTGTGTGTACACTAAAAATAGTTTGTACATGAAGAGAAATTTTCTTGGTTTGAACAGGTGAGAGCAGCCTCTCAGCCTTGTGGGAGATGCCCCAGCTGACCCCCATAGGGCAGGGATCCCGCTCTGAAGTCCATACGTGGGACCCCTTGTTTGTACAAGTCACGGGCATTCAGCCTTTCATGAAATGACAGCTCAAAGCTCAGAGGAACTCAAAGCTCTGCCCTACAGCTGTAGCCAAGTCTGCAGTGTTTAAAGGTTACAGTGATTAAGGACTGTGATTAATTTAGTCTCAGCAAAATCAATTCCACTCAACCACAAATCTCTAATTTACATACCAGAGCAAGCTAAACTTGGTTTGATCGATATAATCTGAAATTCATAATACTGTACAACACTCTTCAATTCTCAACCTTTCGCCCTCAAAAAACAAATAGCAAGTAAGAAAGAAAAGCATATTTTGTGGAAGTCATAGAAAAATCTACATTCACTTCGTTAATAGAATCTTTTATTTGGTCACATATTACTTGATTCCTTTGATTTGGTTATGTTACAAATAAAGAAACGTATTAAACTTGAGATTGATGCCCAAAGCCAGATACTTACAAACCTCTGAATAGTTGAAGAGCATGCTATATGTTATATTTACTTGTGTGCCATACCTGATCTCTACAACACTAAAATTTCTTATCTGGGAAGCAGACAATCATCTCTTTTTCTCCACAGTGGACTGCAAGGTGCATAGACAGAATGGTGTGACAGAAGCAAATGAAACAAGATGAAGTATTCACAATCCTGCTTTCTGACCAGTCATCCATGAATTCTGTTTCTGTGGTGTATTCTCCCAAACAACTCTAGCCCACAGAGGCGGCCAGGATAAGTTCATCTTCCTAATCACCTCTCCACCCACCACATCTCTCAAACTAGTACATGATCCTGGCAGTTAAATAAGAAAAAAATGTACTTACAAGGGCTGAGGTACTACAGGAGGAAATACTAAAAATATATTTCTTAGCTAACAGTAATGATGTCAATTACATATCATAAAATGAACCCAGAATACTACTGCCGATCAAACTGACTCTTTTAAGACAACCTCACTCCCATTTGCTTTCATCCCGAGTCAGATCTCATCAACCAACCTGAAAACATTGTGTGGACCACTGAAACTACTGTCTATTCTCGGTCCCTTCTATCAGCTCCTTACAGGGTGAATTCTGCTTTTATTTGCAATTGTGTAGTTTTCTTGACATCCTGAGATTTGCCTCCTATGCTAATGAAACTTACCTTTTGGAAGAAACCAGTATCTAACTCTGAAACAAAGTAGCCTTGTTTCAGTTCCTCAGCAATAAATGGTAGAAATGTGGACATTTAAATTTTTTAACTTGAAGAATTATAGTCAGTAAGCCTGAATTGTGGCCCTGCATGGCACAAGCACAAGGCAAAAAAAGAGATGACCAGTCCATGCCGAAAAACATGAATACTTAAGAAAGAAATCAGATAGAACAGAGACATTTCCATCAGCCATGACCAGTTGAATGCTTTACCAATTTCTCTTAAAAGGACATGCAGATAATTCACTCAAGAATGAAAATTCATTTTGTTTGGTGTATTATCACAGTCTGCTGTATATTATCTCTTTACATGAACTGTGAATCAAAAAAACAATCCCCTCACAACAGGGTTGTGTCATCTCAAGTAATTCTTTTTTATTGTCCTTATAAAAGCATATGAATAAAGGACTCTGTCATTTACTGAGAGTGGTTACAAATGTAAGCTCAGAATTCAGATACCCCTGCACTTAAATTCCAGCTCAATCACTCAACATCTGCAAGATTTTCTGCAAGTACTTAACCGAAACTTATTTGTATTTTTAATCTGTAAAAAGGTAGGATAATGACAGTGCTCAGTATTCACTGAGTTTTTATGAGGACTGAGTGCCCCTAAAACATAATCCCTGGTTAATGGTAAACACAAAATGCTTAAGTGTTTATTGTTGATATTACTCCTCATCAGATACTGTTCCAGGCACAGAGGATGTAAGGACAAATAACACTTTGTCTCCATCAATTACGGTGGCTTGATTAGCTCAGGTTGATTTTTAAAACAAACATAAAAATGGAATGTAACAAGACTTTGGGAACCCTGGACAAATGACAGCAGTCACCTAATTTTATTTCTTCAGACTACAGTGTTGTTTGATTACAACAAAGCAGCTGACAAGCGCTACCATCACAACAGCTGGATATTAGCATTTTCCAAAGATGTAAAAGAAACATTATGTTCAGAGTTTTCTACTTCCAAGAAAATGGCAACAGTTCAGTGCTGTATATAGTGTGACTGACTATAGAGAAAGACACCACACTCATATCACATGCGGCTTGTCTGAAAGCTTGCTTGTTTGAAACCATTTGTAACCACAGCCCTGAAAAACCAGTCCACAACAGGTGCCCTGCACCAGGCAGAGTATTCTGGGACACACGACTCAAACATCTGGTAGCACCACCAGGAAATGACACCTAGTTAACAAGACACCCCACTCTCTTACCTTGCCCATGGGCGTGGGTCATTCGAAGAGGGACACCTGTGTTCACGAGCACACAGGAGCAGACAGGCGGGTCGGTGTGCTAGAGTGAGCACATAAAAAGGAACTACCCCAAAATCACCAAAGCAAGAGAAAAAGGAACACACTACTGAAGAAGGGCCACATGAAAGCAGACATCAGCACAGAAATCTGGACTCAGCTAACAAATTTAGATTTGAGTGCTGAACATTTGAGCACTGAACAAAATACTGCAGCAAGAACAAGAACAAAAAACAGAGAATGAAAATCCTTCACATATACTGTGTAAGCATTTTAATTTTTTTGTTTTGTTTTGTTTTTCTGGTGCTGGGGATCAAACTCAGGGCCTCGTGCTTGCAAGGCAAGTGCTCTAATCGCTGAGCTAAATCCCCAGCCCAGCATTTTAATTTTAAATATATTGTTCCCACCTACAAAACCACCCAAAGGAAACAAGAACTAAGATGAATAGCTTTAGTATGATACAGGTCTTTGCTTTTCAATCCTAATAATTAGTTAAGGACAGTGTTTCACTTGGCGCTTCTCTGAGGAAATGTTTGGCTCTCTAAGCTCCCTTTCACCTGAGAGATGAGTGAGCGCCTCAGGTTCAGTCTTCCACAGGCAACAGAACCTAAATAGAATCTCGTGACCTTTTAATTGCATTATATTCATTTTTAAAATTACTATCTTACAGCACAACACACTTACTTTCTCATTCTTGTATTAATATTTTCCTTTGAATGAACGGGTTTAAAGGATGAAAACAGTGTGAACAAAAAAAGACTACTGAATAAATAATTGTAGAAACAAGATCCCAAACTGCCAAGAGTTGAAGAGGGCAGTAAGTACGCTGGATATCATAAAGCTGGAAAGCTGAGAAATGAAAATCTCCCCCATTCACCAAAGCAATGTCCATCTCCACTTCACCTTCCACAGGTCAGGACTACGTTTCACTAACGAATGACAGTCAATGTGTGTGGGGGAGATTAGATGAAGTTTTGCTGCCATTATTCAAATCCAACAGTTCTTCAGAGGGGATGGTGGACAGTTGAAGGTAACCTTGACCTTGCAACTTTCAGGCTTCTCCTTTCCTCTGTAGGCTGTTCTGAGGTTAACACAGTATGAATTTTAGGAGACAGGCTTTTTTCCCCCCAACCTAAGTAGTCCTCAATGATGGACCCTAAGTAAATTATAACCACCACTTTAGAAAAGCAAGCAAGCTTACAGTCACAGAAAGAAATTAATAATCAAATCATACTCTTCGTATCACGGGTAGGTTCAGATGTCTCTGACACAAATATTCTGTCAACTTCCAGCTGTGTTCCTCAGTTTCACCCTTTCCTACACTAAACATTAAAGAGAACTAAATTCTCCCATTAAAGAATGTTGCCCTTGAAATGTGTTAGTTGCTATGAAAATTAACCATATGGAAATTTTCTATATAGAATATTCTCATAATTTTTCCATACTCCCAATAACCAACATGCACACACATACACACGCTCCTATTCACCAGCACTTATCTTTCTACAAAGCAAACTCTAGAAAATCCTCTCGTTTTAATGTTTTATATCAAGAGCAGAAAACTACTATCACATATTGATCATATCACATGGTTTTCCTTTACCTGTAGTGCTTGGGCAAGATGTTTCATGCTCTCAGCCTGGTGCGCTTTCAAACATTAAGTTAAACTTGACCTTCCTAATTGCAAAGAAGAGTCTTCTAAAACCAGTCATAAAACAGCACAGTATCTTTAACGATAATGATATTACTTTCTAAATTAGCTCCACAAGCAGCTTCCAATTCTCCTTGCAAAACACAGAAGTTCCTATGCACAATGAAAGGTAGGTGTAATAGACTATAAACAAAGAAAGAAAGAAAGAAAGAAAGGAAGGAAGGAAGGAAGGAAGGAAGGAAGGAAGGAAGAAAGGAAGGAAGGAAGAGAGAGAGAGAGAAAGAAAGAAAGAAAGAAAGAAAGAAAGAAAGAAAGAAAGAAAGAAAGAAAGAAAGAAAGAAAGAAAGAAAGAAAGGAAGGAAGGGAGAAATGGAAAAGGAGCAGAAGAGTAAGGAGAAAAACATCAAAAAATAAGAAGGGGGAAGATGAAGCAAAAAAGGACAAAAAGAGGTCAGAGGAAGTAAAGCAAGTAAGAAAATGAGCAGATCTGAACACCAAAGAATGTATGAAAGATTCCTAATTGTTTCAGAATAATCAAGATTGTAGGAAGAAGGGAGTAGAGGGGAAGAGGATGAAAAGGGAATTAAGACGTACTATGCACATATACTATACCAAGTCTTCGTGATGAATGTAATCATTATGAACTGCAAACATGTACTGATACAAATTAAAATTTTAAAAATCAAAAATTTAAAGATTAAAAATTAAATTTAAAAAATCATACTCATTTATATGATGTGTTCAATAACATATATTTTAAAATCATGTGTGAGTTAAACAATAAAGAAACAAGTTAATAAAGAGGATTTTTCCACAAAGAAAGAGCTAAAAATATAAACTGCAAAGAGGGGTGAAAACTACCTTACATGTCAGGGACCAGCGGCAAGAGAGGGCAATGTGAAGACTTGTTTCTTCCTCTGCCAGTCCTGCTTGTCCACTCTGTGGCATTCATCCACTTCTCCTGTTCTCTGCTTCCAGGGAGACAGCCAAATAGTGCCTACTCATTATCTTTCTCTACTGTCTCCTCAGCTAACTAAAATGACCCTGCTAATATCTGTCATAATCCAGTCTCATTAATACTTCGGTAGAGGGCACAAGGATGAATGAAGATAGGGCAAGAATGAGAATTTAAGCTTGATGGCTTGAGGGCTTGAAACACTCTCTTAATGGCAGGCCTACAAGAGAAGCTTGGGCCACTGCAGCCTCACAGTGAAAGGATTCCAAGGGTCCTCAGAGTCACATTCACCCCCATTTTGACAGAGACTCATGGAATATGCTATGATAGCGAAAAGAGTGACAAGTCCCAACACAGGCAAGAGACTCCACCTTCTAGGAAGAAAGAAAGGCTACATGGTCACACTGAAGCTGAAAACCCACAGATGTCCAGGTGATGCACGACAGAAGCAATCTGGAACACGCGGAGGATTATTTTGAAATATGAAAAGATGGTAGAAAAGCCAAAAACTTTCTGTTCAGACTACCAACAGCAGAGACCCATGCCACACATCTCCCAGCTATACATCCTCCAGGCAGCCAAAGTTTCAGAGGAGCTCAGGGCCCTATAGGTAATATTTAATGTACCTTCACTTTATAGTTGGTTATGCCAACTTTTCTGGACCAATTTAACATCCACTATTTTTGTCATCTAAGTCACTGGAAAATGGTTTCAAAACTATAGATAAGTGACTTACATACCTCTTCCCTTCTTGTAACAAAGACCCTGGTAGGCTAAACTATAGAAAAGAAGGAAAACAGGGAAACAAGAGTAGAAATGAGGAAACTGAAAAGGGGGAATGGTATAAGAGAAACGAGAAGAGAGACATACCTGATGCCGACTTTGTTTTTATCAAAATTCATTTCCTCAAGCTTGTCAGAGACAGATGTCAACCCAGAACTAGGAAACTCAGTATTTGCATCAGCCAAAAGGACTGAGTGACTGTTTCCATCCTCAGTGGCTCCCCTAATGCTTTATTTACTGACTATTAAAAATCAAGCCATCAGGAGGCATCTTGCCCTTTCCCTAAATTTGAACAAACACATACGTAGCCCTCACTCCTATTTTAAAGGTTTGCCTTCAGTAAGAGTTCCTGGAAACACAGCAGTCTTCTGTAACTAAAGACCAAACTAAATACTTGTCAAAAACAACTCAGGAAAGTCAAGCAAATCTCTCTCTTGGCTCAACAGCAATGAAGATTTGCTCCTGGACGCTGAGCTCCCTGTCCCCTAAAAGCTTTTCCTCCCAATTTCCAAGTGCATTTTTAGTGAGCACTATAGAAGAGATAAATTCTGTTTGGTGATGCTGAAGAGTATCCGATGTGAATATAACTTAAGCTCTTTAGATTGAAGAGCCAAAAAGATGTATATGATGCATAACATCATCCGCCTCAATTAGAACACACCAGGTAACGCTGGAGTACGCACCACAGTCTCAGAGGCTGATAGTAATGAAGGACTTTTTCTCATGTACACTCTACATCTATTCTGAGTCAGCAGAGACTCGCTCATTACAGTCATTCAGGGACCCACACTGGAGGAAGAGAACATGGCAAAGAGCACACCCAGAAGATACGTCCACACTGAATTGTCAAAAGCAAGTCATACGGCTAACCCAAATTAAAGTGGTCAGAAAGGTCCACACAGAGAGAAAGAGAGAGAAATAGAGGGCCATACAAAACAGAGGAACAGTAAAAAAGAGAGAGACAGAGAAAGAAAGTGAGAAAGAGAGAAAGAAAGAGAAGGGACAGAGAGAGAGAAAAAGAGAAGGGGGGTGCAATAGTCTTAATGATGACCACAATATGAGCAACTACACATATTGACTTTATTTCAGAATGCTGTTTCTCAAATATTTACTGTAAACAGAGATGAAAAAATTTACCCCTTTCCTTAAGGTTATGAAAAAAGATTACAATTAGTTGGAGGACAAGAACACAAAACTTGACAACCGTGTCTCAAATGCCATTTACTGCACTAGGAGAAATAAAAGTCCTTTCTCCTTTTACTTAAAAATATCCTCACGACATACCTGAGGCATACTTTAATAAAGTAAGGTTCCCACATAATACAGCTTAGCTAATAAGCATCATGTAACACAAAAATAAAGTCTTAAATTTGCATAGAACCTTCCAATTTTAAAAATATTTTGACATATGTTACTCTGAGTACACATGTGAGATAAATTCTTTCATGTAGACAAGGTAGATATGCAAATTCCTGAGACCTGGAAAGGCTAGAGCTCCCATGTCAAAATACAGCTGTCCTTTACATTGGGAGGCTTTGCATATGCAGATTAAACCCATCATGGATCAAAAATATTAGGAAAAAATTTTGCCTCTGTAATGAACATGTACAAGCTTTTTTCTTGTCATTAATCCCTAAACAATACAGTGTAAAAACAATTTACATAGCATTGACATTGAATTAGGTGTCCCAAATAACCAGGACACAGGAGTATTTGTATGGAAGTAAGGCAAGATACAAGAAATAAAGATACCAGTAGGTAGAAAGGAAACAAAGAAAATTATACCTTTAAAATTGTTATTTTTTTAAAAAACTGAAGCTTCAGGACACAAATCCACTCAAGAACACAACTAAAGTCCTTACAGACACAATCTTTTTCACCTGTAAATGGACCTCTCCCTTATGAATGGACTCGTCAACCTGGCCTGTAGAAAGGACCACGGCCTATCACCTGTAAAATGAATCCCTCTTTCTATACATTGAAAAGTTCCATAGATTCCCACCCCCAAATCATCATAAACACATCCAGTCCAAGGGTATACTGCAGCCCTCTGTCTCTTGAGGGGCTGTACTCTACTTTCTGAGTGTATACCTAAAAATCCTAATAAACTCTTCATGTCTCTTCCTAATATGTGTTGAAAATTCTTTTTTTGTGAAAGAAATCAGTGACCCTCCAACCTGCCCCATGGGTGGGGTGAGCCACTGTTCCTCCTCCTGCTTTGGGAAACCACCTGGACCCTGTCCGATGACAGAAGGACATGCCCACATTATATGCAAGTAATATGCCATTTTATACAAGGGACTTGAACAGCATCAGATTTTTGGTCCTACAAGCAATCCCTCTCAAAAACCAAGAGACAACTGTAATACCAACTTGGGTTACATGAGAGCTAAGTGAGAGTTCAGACTCATCATTTTTAAGTCATATAAGTTTGTGCAAATATTTTAATATGTCTTAGTTTGCTCTTACATACAATGGAAGATAATATTACCTCAGACCAAGCTACTTCATTGGGTTATTTTGAGGCTCAAATTTAAAAAGTATATCTCAGAACACTCTTCAGCTAACAAAGAAAACTCAAAAATAAGGGGCATAATTTTTTATTACAAAAGATTTATTACAGAAGATTTTGATAAAGCCAGCATAAGGTCTCTCTTCTCAGCTCTCCTGTACAAAAGATCTTCGTCATTGGTAACTGTACGTGGTATGTGTACTGAGTACACAGAAGGAAATTTTAAGAAGTTCACTTAAATAAATTAAACATTTCAGAAAAAGCCAGGTTATTATTAAGGCTTGCTAGCAATTAGAAAAATATAGCTCACATGTACCCTAAACATCATTATTTCCAGCTTTCCTGGTACTATATGTTACTTAGTTTCTTTATCATGCTAACTTTGAACAAATATCACTCTTCCCTCTCAAACGTCACTGAAACTTGGAAAAATGTAGCCTTTTCTATTTCTTTCCTCCAGTGAAACTCTCAGGTATCTCAAAACAAGCAGAAGATTAAAAATCACACCTGTATGGGTCATATACCAGGGCTGGTTACATGCCACAAATTTGGTATTTTGTAGAATATAAAAACATAAATCCAGGAGTAATGACTTTTTTTTTTTTTTTTGTGGTGCCGGGGATTGAACTCAGGGCCTTGTGCTTGCAAGACAAGCACTCTAATCACTGAGCTAAATCCCCAGCCCAAGGAGTAATGACTTTAAAATTCAAGGTGCTGCAGAACTTTTAGTGATTCAGCTGTGGTATCAAAGGTAAAATTTCACTTTTCAAAATTCCCAAAACCTCAAAACTTCAAATTTCTGAATCAAGGCCTTTTTCCATAAATTCTGATAATAGGACTTATGCATAGAGACACAGTAAAGTCACAAAGCAATGATGAGGCCAAACTGACGTCTGGATGTGGGCTTTAGATGCTGATATACAGATACTTTCACTAACAAAGCGCTTTGCACATTTTATAAACATATAATCATTAAAACATATTCTAGGAATAAGAGCAGAGAGATCACTAGCACAGAAAAAGCAGTTTAAAGAGCTACTAGTAGAGTGGTACTTCGGTTCACGGATGCTTCTGTTTGCAAGCAATTTGGTTTGCAAAAGAAGCTTTTGGTAAAAATCTGTTTTTATTTACAAACTCTACATTGGGTGACAAATACAACTGTAGCCATCTTTCCCACATAAATACAAACATGGTCATCTTTTCCAAAATCACAGAACAAACTGAGTTTGTGAATTCAGGTACTACCGTATATAAAAGAAATATGTAATACACAGAAGACTGAGATATAGCACGTGTAATATTTCAAAAACAGATGAGCAGAAAGTATTATCTATCAATAAAATAAATTCAGAGTCTCACCTCACACCATATATTGAAATGAATTACAAATTTGAATTAAAGAATTGATGAAAATATTTTGCTCAAAAGAGGAAGTACGTAACCGAAAGAAGTATGTTTTAAACAAATAGGACAGAAGGTTAATATACTTACCCTTGACAAACTGCTACACAAAAAAACCTTGACTGGTCAATGAAAGAAGTAATCCAGGACATAAACAATTTATAGACGAAATAAAAATGATCAATAAAGCAAGAAAAATGCCCAATCTTTCTAGTCACCAAAAATCGAATATAAAAAGCAAGCAATCATTTATCCTGATACCTGTAAAGGTGAAATACATATGATATCTAAAGATACCAAAAGTATAATAAATATTCTCACAAACCATAACAAGTATGAATTGACAGAAAACCTTAGATGGTGTGTATCGAGAGTCTTAAAAAGAGAAATGAGCAAACAGCAGGCAGCACAAGCTCTTGAGACACAGTGTTTGAGTTCAAATCCCTGTTTCCTACCCATGTATTGTAACCTTGGTCAAAATCACGTAATGTTTCTCAGCCTCACTTTCTTCATGCCTACAACAAAGATAAAGGATCCTTAATTTAAGATTAACATGAGAATTGGAATATATAATGTATGTAAAGCACTTACAACAGCGACTGGCACATAATGTTCAATAAATCTCAACTAGTATCATTATCATCATCACTACTACTACCACCAAATCCATAAACGAAAACAGCCAAAGAATTAATGTAAGTTTATAAGTATGTAAGAGAAATACAAACATGACTGAATAAAAAAAATACAGAAATACATGAAACAAAAGAATCGTTATTATATAATTGCATGTAATTTTGCTTTCTCTATAACAGATTTTCTACATTTTTCATCAAGAATGTTAGTTACTTCTACAGTTACGAAAGTAACTATTACCTTGACAGAAGACAAACTCTCTCCTTGAGGTTATTTTTACTTTATATCAATAAAAGTAACAAAATTTAAACAATACCAAGGTTTTTTTCCATCAAGTGCCTTACCTGTGCATATGGCATTTTCTGCATTAATTTCTAAATTCCTAACCTCAGTGATCAACAGAAATATTTTAAATAATAGGTGTAAAAACAGTAATTAACTATAAATAGCTTGTCCTATTTGAAAAAAACATGAAAAGATGGTACCTAAACTGTACCCAAACCTACTCCACTACAAGCTATAGAGGAAAACAAGAATATCGAGAAAATTCTGCCAGGCATGGTGGCACACTTATCCCAGCATTCTGGGAGACTAGGGCACAAGTCCAAACACAGCCCGCGTAACTTAGCGAGATTCTGTGTGAAATATAAAAAAAAAAATTTAAAGGCTGAGGATATCAACAGCAAAGTCCTGGATTCAATCACTTCCAAGTGCCACAAATCAAAGGGGGCTGCTGAAAATTCCTATTCCGAGTTCAGAGAAGAGAAATTCTTGCAGAAGCAAAGATCACACCTCTTCCCCTTTTCTGAGTTTAACTTCAGATATGCAGTGGATGCAGAGATGGGGCTTTTGTAAGCCATTTACCATAATTCCTGACAATTAGCTCTCCAGTGGATTTGCTCCACAAACCTCTCAACTCTGTCAATAGGACAGAAGGAGACGCAGGGATGTGAGACTATTTTATAAATGTTCCACACAGCAAACTTTAGAAATGGAGGGTGGATTATCAAAGCTCTGGAACCATCTGTCTGTGGAGGGGGAAGAAACACAGCAACAACAGCTGGTGCCAGAAGCAGCACGATGTTGGTACTAGAAGTGACGAGATGGGAAATGACAAGAAACAGCTTTTTACTCCTCCAACAGCAAAAGAAGTGTGCAACCGTGTTCCAGTGTTTGAAAACCTCCAGCTGCTGTTCTTGTCTCCCATTTCCATAGCTTTGTTCAGACATTTGAAAGCCTGCCTCTCTTTCTTCACCAGGGTATACAAAGCTATCAAATGCAGGCACTGCTCCCTCCTCCTTTCTCTTATAGGAAATGTGGAGTGAATTTTATATGTCACCATGGGAGAAAAAAAATGCACAAATAATATCATGTGAGCCTCTGTGAAACTTTTTCCAGTTGTCTCTTTCAAGAAAATTTTACCACATTCTCTGATGTCTGTCATCTGGAAGATAAACTAACATTAGGTTTTAAGTAGAACTAAGGAGCTCAGGAATCAAAAATCTACGATGAGCAGTGTCCTAGGGATGGGGTGCCCTACACACTGATTGACTGCCTGGAAATGGTGGGACCTGCTTCTTCACATACTTCACTAAACGCAGGCACACAGATGTATTTGCTTCCACTTTGAATGTGAGCCTCTGAAGTCAAAAGTAGGTATGTTACATGCAATACTCACATGGACCAATATTAGAATTTCAAAGGACAAGCATATGACGTTAATCAAATCTTCTGATTTTGAGTTGCTCCATATGCTAAACATATAAAACCAATTTTTGAAAAACTGTAGCACATGCACATAAAATATACTTAAATTACAGTAGGTAAAATTTAAATTTTATTCGATGACACAGATCACAATGGAAGTCTCACTGGGCTTTAAGTTCTTTCTTGTGCTTTGTGATTTTGCAAAGATGGTACCTTGCCCCAAGTGCCAGTACAGACTTGAAGACCCAGGTTGTGGTACCTCACCAGTTTGCTTACCGAATCCCTTTTCTGAGCAAGTGAATGCTTCCCCAGAATTAAAACAGCATATATCTATTATCATAGCTTCGTACATAGCAGTGTCTCTTTTTAGAAGCTGATCTATCACAACTCATAGTGAGCTTCTCCATGGAAGGGGTCATATCTTCTATATCTTTATATATCGGGGGTTAGAACAATTCTTGACACTTATTTTTCAAAACAAACATACATGTACATGCATGTGTGTGTGCTCACCTGTGTATGCATATATATACACACACACACACACACATATATGTGTAAACACACACACACACGAATCACTACTACCCACTACTGGGTGCCAGACATCAGACACCTCAAGTTTGAATGTAAACAAAAAAAGAAGCATCAAAATCTTGAATTTCAAGTTATATTACAAAGCTACAATGATTTAAAAAAACAGTTTAGTACTGGCAGAAGAATGGCTGGCTTAGTACATTTCCTCATCTATAAAATGAATTAACAATATCAGAGGGTTCTTACATAAATGAGTTGAAATGATTTCTAAGTGTTTAGAATAATATATACAACATATATGTACTCAACAGCAGTTAGAAATTATCTGCTAATAGCTCTTTTAATCTCTGCTACAACAAACAAGCAAATGATATATTACCACTACCACTACTTCCTGGTCTAAGCCACCAACATCGCTGTCCTGGAAGTCTGCTATATATTCACTGCTTAACTGGTCTCCCTATTTCCACTTTGGTCCCTACTCTTAACACAGCACCAAAAGTGACCTTAGTAAAATGTAAATACACCATTTGATTGCTCTACACAAAATTCTCTCATAGGTTTCCAGCCCAAAGTCTGCAGGGGGGCTGCACCGCCCTACATGGCCCTTTCCATGAGTTCCTTTCTTTGTGACTCCTACTACTCTTCAGGGCCTGAACTCTTCCTTTGAGTATGTAGCTTTTAATTTCTGCCTAATAAACCCTTCCAGGGGCTTGTACTGATGCATTTTGAAAATTCTTTTGCTGTAACTGAAGTCAGTGAACCTGTAATCTTACTGTATGTGTGGGGTGGGTTAGGCTCCTTATCTCACCTTCAGAAACCTCAGGCGCTGTCCAGTGAGGTGCAGACTAGATGTCAAAATTGTCCCTTTAAATGGCACCTGTGCTGGATACTGCCTAAACCCAAAACAGGGTCTATATGTTTACCTGATGATAGAAGCACAGATGTGGATTTGTGCTCACTAGTGAATAAAATATGGTGATTACTATAGAGGGCCGTAATTTAGATTGGGGGCATGGTAAGACCAAATGGATAAAGACTGAAGATCCTAACTGTGTTAACCACTTTCCTGTCACTGGAACACCCACAAGTTTAAGGTGGGGTTTATTTCTGACTCACAGTTTTTAGAAGAATCAGTCCATAGTTGACTGACTCCGTGGCAGGAAGGGCCTGGTGAAAGGTTTGACGGAGAAAACCTACTCATGTCATGGTGGCCAGGAAGCACAAAAAAGAGAGGAGCCAAGGACAAGAATGCACCCCTCCAGGTCACACCTCCTAACAGCATGTTCAGCTACTCATCAGTAGAAGCAGAGTAAGAATGGAGTAAGACATGGATACTGAGAAACAATGTGCCAATTCTCAGTCTCAGCTTCCCTGCTAAAATTCAGAAAGTATCTTCCTGTAGCACCTGATCTTCTCTTTGTAAACCAAAAGAGTTGATCGCTGATGGATTCTTTACTAAGGTCTCTTTCTTCAGTGAAACAATAGCTACATAACCAAGGTCTCAATTTTTATCGTGTAAAAAAGGATTTTTATTTTAACACCGAGATTACATATCTAAATACTTATTAATATTTATTATGTGTCTCCTATGTGTTAGGCAGTGTACCAGACACTGGAAAAATAAAGAAACACCTTCAGGAAATTAAGTACACTACCAATCTATGGGAAGGCTGTTAGAAGAATAAAACATTTCATAAAACATCTAAACATTAAGTTTCAGTTTTCCAAGACAAAAGTAATACATTAAAATGATGATCACTAAGTATCAAAAGAATTTTAGAACTAGAAGGAACCTATGTTAGAAATAGAAATAATAAAACAATCTAAGAGAACAATGAGCAGTTTCCAAAAATCAGTTTTTAAAGACTCTGCTTCTAAGTCTGCCAAACTTTCATACTCATTATTCTCATACCTCTTCTTCATTCATACTTGCAGGTATGAAACATGAAAGTAGACACTCTTCCTGATGTGCCTTGCTGATTGAATTTATATCCCCATAACCCTGAAATTTTTCTAGTCAGTTTGTCAAGTTTTAGTGAAAGGAAAACATGCCGTCTATTAGTCCTGAGTCTTTAAAGTCAAAGGGAATATAACACTCATGTAGTAAGTAAAAAATGTATATGGAAACCAATTTTTAAATCCGCAATACAAAGTAGGCAAATTTCGCTACTACTTCTTCAAAGATGCTAATATTTTCACTTTTGCAATCTATCTGTGACTGGGAAAATCTTACCCTCAACTTTTCCGTTCTCTTTTGTTCAAATACACAGCGTCACATACATAAAAATGGATTTTTGTTAAGACACTAGACCTTATTGCCAGTCACTAACGCACTGCTGTCATACCCAATGTATCACAGACAAAAATCGCAACACTCATCACTCTCAACTGTACATTTTCACAGTTGGCCTGTCAAACATGTCCACTTTTAGACCTAATAAATCTTACTTTGGCCGCTTTCAAGACAGTTAAAAGAAGTATACCTTTTTTCTTCTATTCACCATGATTATGACCACTCCTGTTTTTGTATCATTTCAAATTATATCTTCGTGCCAGGCAAGGACCAAAATCTGAGTAGGACACAGCCAAGGACAGACATTTATGGAATTAGCCTACAAAGTTATATTCCAGAATAAAACAAATTTTCTTATCCAGGGGCCTTGGAAATAGTCACAGATTTATTTAATTAAGAACCTTGGCAACTATAATGCTATTCAAGTTGTATTTTTCCACTTTTTCATAAAGAGATAAAGGGAGACCCATCCAAAACTCATGCTTAAGTCCAAATGAATGTCTGTGGCAATGCTTCTGAGTTACTGTCTCAGGAGTCTTGCTAAAGAATAACTGATAGATTTCTGTTTCCTTTCTATAAACAATGCGTTACCTTCAGTGTTTACCTAATATCACTTGTTTTAAAATACTGCACAGGATTCAAAAGTTACAGAATTTATTTATACTGCTTTTATTAAAGCCAAAACACACTTGCCTCAGAGATGATAATGACTCTATAATTTGTTTTCATCAGAAGCCACTGATCTATTCTTTTTTGGGGGGCGGAGGTGCTGGGAATCAAACTCAGGACCTTGCAGTTGCTAGGCAAGTGCTCTACCACTTGAGCTAAATCCCCAGCCCCCCACTGAACTATTCTTTATAGGTAGCCAGGTGTTTCTTCACAATATATTCTTCTACCTTTGACTTCTATCTCATCTGTCAAATCTTATTTCCTCCTGTTTATTAAGAAAGTTAGAGCCATACCTTGCTACTCCACAGATTGGAAACTGATCAAACTTAGTACTTGAGGCATTTTGATGGGAAAATTTCATCCTGGTACTTGTTTGTTTGGCACTCTACATGCAAGCTAGAATTTGTCAGTGTTGACTGCCTTGTGACTTGCTACTCTTTTCAGACAAAACAATTTGCTTGGTACTTGTCATCTTTAGTACTTCTTGGATGTCCTAGAACCAGTCAATGAGGACCAAAGTACCATTGCATTTTCTTTTACAGAGTAGAACACAAACAACATCGGAATTAGTAAATCCTGCATTCTGTAGTGCCTAACACTAGACCATCCACTATTGGCAATAATCAACTTCCCCTACCTTCCTTTATAGTCTTTGTCAAAGCAAAATTTACCAGAGTCTGTTTTCCCTTTACCTCAGATTTTTGGAGCTGATTAGTACAGGACCTTTTCCAGCTACCACTGAACAAGACTTCTAGTATTTAAAGTCCAACTTAATTTAAGCTTTCTACTGCCAGCCAGAACCACATTAATGCAACACAGAAGACTCTGTCTAGTCCTCAGGAACTAGTGCCTTGACCAACAGGGATACATTCAGTCATTACTAGTTTTTTGTTGCTGTTGTTTTAAAAGAGACAGGCAAAAGAACTACGCCTTGTAATCAGAAAATGAGAGACAGTGGCCAATAACTGGAGCCATGTGCTAATCTGGGTGGAAATTAGTTTGAAGAGAAAAAGTTGGGGATGGGGCAGATGGGACACTCTTTAATCATCTGCTCTTACTATTTTGTTTCCTGTTTGGGAGCAATAATATCAATGAATGGTAGAAAGACCTTATCTCTCTATTCAAGAAAAAAGATGAAGGAATAATACAGAATTGAATAATTTCTCCCCCTTATGTCTTCACTTTGAACAATACCATACTAAAGAAGAAGGCAAGCATTCCACACAGTAATGAGACCATGAAGGTATTTTCCAGCCTTCACTAGGATTAGACATCCCACTGCTATTTTTTCAGTTGTGTGACTAAATTTAATTTGTACAAATGTTTTATTAAGTAGCAGTTCATTTTAGCTCTTTATAAGAATATGACACAATTTAAGGGCCTTGTGACATAAGCTACAAACCTCATTTTCATCCAACCATTGTAATTTATTTCTATCAGTTCATTCTTTGCAAATTGCACTCCAGTCATTCCACACTATTTGTTGTTATCTGATTATATTAGACTGATTTTGCTTTTTAAATTTTGAGACAAGTTCTTGCTCAGTTGCTAAGTTACCCAGGCTGGGTTCAAAGCTGTGATCATCTGCCTCAGCCTCCCAGAATGCTGGGATTACAGACATGTGCCACCATGCCCAGCTTGAATTTTGCTATTTGCTTGTGTGCACTGTCATCTGCAAGACACACTAAGTGAATTTAGAGAACTCCACTGTGGTGGACTTATTGTGGTCAACTTGAGCAGGAACACCCAACTGGATTGAGTTTGGGTCGTTCTGGGCCTAGAGGAGGCACCTGAAGGTTATTGCCAACACAACATAAAAGACAATGAGAGAAGATAGCGGCCGGCTGTTTCCCAGGAGAAGCTCTGTTGCAGCTGGTTCTCCTGAGAGGAACTCGGCAGTTCTCCTTGTAGGAGGAGCTCGGGGCCTTACTCTCATGAGGAATGGCTGCTGTTTGCTTTGGGGGAGCTCTGGTGTCCATCTCTGCTGTGAGCATTGTATCCTGGTTCCAGTATGGATTTCTTCAGGCTTTTAGTGCAGACACGGAGGTACATGGGACACTGCAGTGGGCTCCCAACCCTTGGTTGGAACTTTCGGGTCTCCAGTGCACAGGCAGATGTTCTGCACTCTGTCTGCATTTGGCTTGTGTGTGAATGTTGTAACTTGTAAACGGTCTGTATTACATCTACTCTCTTGCAAACTGCTAACTCTAGAAAAGTAACTAATACATCCACTCACCTGAATTGAGCTGTATTTGTGCATATCTGAACCATCTACCCATTACCTCAGTTCACTGTGCATCAGGAATCACTCCTTGGTGTGAGCAACCTTCCATTTGGTTTCACATAACCCTTCACTACTACTTCTCCATAACTCACAAGCTGCAGTTTTTCTAACGCCAAATTACACAAGCAAACTTTTTAGGTCTTTTTTGCGTGCAGTTATGAGGTACTGTATGTAATGCTTTTGGGAACAGGATTAGCCACTTAACGTTTGAAACTATGCTGCTATTTTCATTAGACTTTTTTGGTGTTTTTTTTTCTTTTTTGCACATTTAGAGTTACCAAAGAAGCTTCAGAAATCATCCTCATGGAAAACCCGGCATATATGCTGATTTAATCAGTCAAGGAGTGAGCCTATACTTCCATATTTGTTTTTTTAAGTGTTCCTAGTTATTTCAACCAGAACCCAAATTTGAAAACCTAAAATTTGGATTGTAATACTAACACTTAGTAGGTCTGGAGTGAGTTAGAGGATATGTATTTTCACATGAATTATAAAACAAATAGTTTGTACCAGTCATGGTGGCACATACCTATAATCCCAACACTTGGGAGGCTGAGGCAGTAGGATCCCTGTGAGTTCAAGACCAGCTTGGGCTACACAGCAAATTCAAAGCCAGCCAGAACTACATAGCAAGACCTTGCCTCAAAAAAAAAAAAAAAAAAGTTTGTAAGTAGAGAGGATTTATTTTTGTAACATCCATATATCTAGCTGTATCCTAATATAGTAGAAAAGTCTTTCAAGTATTATAATCCAAGTTTAAAGTTTTTACAACTTTATACAAGGAAAACCTCTACTCTGAATAACTGGTGTAACTCTGGAAAAGAAGGGAGAAGAGAGAAGTAATGAAAGGAAGAAGGGAAACAGGAAAAATTCATGTAAATATTGGTACAAGGCAGTGAATATGAATATTTGTAGGATTTCCTTGATCAAAATATTTTTTAAAAAGAACACTGAACACTATTCTCTGTCTCGAGATGAGGGTAAGGAGCTAGTATTTATTGACTCTGGCCATATACCAGGCCTTCCATACCCACAGTCTCCAACCTAGCAACAGCCCTGAAAAGGAGTCTAAACAGGACATGATCTTCACAGACCGGAGTCAGGCTTTTCTTCCGACTCCAACAGGCTCGGCCACTTGGTTCTGGTGGCCAGCAGCTTACACAGAGGAAGGGAGCAGACAGGGCAAGCCCCTGTGGCACCCCTCACAATGGTGGCAGGCCTACTGCAGGGTGGGCTGGGGCTTTGCAGCCAATCTCTGACCCTGCCAGAGCACTCCAGAGTTTCTGCCTGCACTGCTTTTTGTGACACGGCACCTACAACCATCTCTGACCAACAGACAAGAGGGCAGTGCCCTGGCACGGTCAGAGATGAATGCTGACAGACAGACACTCCTGCAGAGCGAGTTCCAGGAACAAGCTGTCAGAACGCAAGTCATTCCTCACAAGAAAGAAGATAAAGCTTAGTTGTATTCTGCAGCACCTTCCCTCCATTAACAGCAAAGTGGGATGCCAACTCACACTTCCGTACTCACCTTAGACAAAGAGAAACAGATTGAAAGAGAGACAGAAAGAGAGACAGATTGAAAGACTTAGATTATACACAGAAACAGAAAACTTCAGAAAAGCAACATTTTAAGGTGCCAAACGTGATTATACAGACCGATTGACTTAGAACCTGGGATTTCAGGGTGGGAAAGAAAGCAGATGCGGGAAAACAGAAAGAGCTGCAATGTTTCAGAACAGGCTACCCACAGGGGCAGCTGTGGGCCCTGTCCCCGGAGTACCTTGCTGTCAGGGAACCACCAGGCACAAAACAGAGAAGAGTGATCTGTGGAAGAGCTTCTGAGTATTAAAAATCCCAGGAAGCAGAGGGCAAATACCAGATGAGAAACAGGAGGAGGGAAGACTCTTCTGAAAAGGTCCTCCTTAATGGTCTCAGTAGGTATTTAATTTCTATTTTTAACTCTTCTTTGCACTCATAAAGACCACATCTTCCAGTTGAATTGAGAGTTCAGTAAAACATTAATTCAGCATTGAACTGGCTTAATTACTGTGTAAATGAAAGAAATTATTGTTCATTCATGACATTTAATTCAGAACCAATCATACAAGCTTTGTATAAAGTTTGGGGTGGACAGAGTAAAACTTAGATGGGAAGAAAAGAACAAGAACTAGGATATATAATTACAGCCCCATTTCTTTGCCAAACATTAGTAAGCCTAAACAAAAAGCACTTGTTTGCTCTTCTGAGAAAAAGCATGTGATCCATCAGCGGAGGCTCTAAAGCTTCCCCTCCCCTGACAGAGCCAGGTTCTGATAGGTACGCCAGTGTCAGACACTGGAGGGACAACAGCTTTCAAGGCCACAGGCCTGGTACAGCCCACTGTAAACTAGGAAGTTCTGGAACCATTGGAACAATTCTAGAAATCAGGTCCTACAAAGTAAGAGAAGACCCACTGCAGCTCGAGGGATGAAAGACCAGTGAGTGCTACGAGAAGAATCAAATAAAGGGTCTTTTCTAATGAATTTCCAGAGTTTAAACATCTCCCAAAAAGCAGAAAAGAAAGTGCAAACACATGCATAACCCTACATAAACTCCATGCTGTATTTATTATTATTTCTGGTCTGTCTGTCTGAGGGAAGGGACTATAAGGTAAGGTGCTTGGAAAGCAGGAAGAAGACAGGGACAAATGTGCACAAATCAACTGATTACTAACTGGGAGATAACCTGGTACCTGAATTGTTAAGACTCCATGATTTTATCAAAATATAGTCATCGCGTATCAAATCCCACTGAACTGCTGCTCTACGTTTTCCACATACTTGGAACAAAGTAAAATGCCTAATCAAGGCACATCTTATTCCTACTCTAACACAAAAAAAAAGACACATGAGAACACACAAAGATACTTTTGGAATCAGTTAATCTTAAACTGTCTCTAAGCCTCCAACTACTAGCATTTATGACTACAAATGCAATACTGCTTAGAAATTGGCAGTAACAACTTTAGTTTGTTTTAAAACCTGAGACCAAACAAGTTGGAGATAACAAATTCTTGCTGAGAAATTCACAAAGATTTAAGGACTAAGTACCATTCTGCAACATAATAATGAAGCTGTGCCTACTGAAGTTGAAGATTTACTTGTGTATCAAGAAAATCAATTTGACATACTGAGCTAATAAAAAAGTTAACTCTTGTAGATACTTTAAATTTTCCCTGAGAATATTCTCTTAACTAGGCTTAAAACTTTCCACTATTTTCCATTCTAATGCTTTTAATTTCACAAGGAAAATATCTATTTAAAAAGAGAAAAATAATTTAGGAACTTACTACATTAAAATGTATAAAATAGAAGAAAAATTCACTATCCATTATCATTGGAGCCATTATTAATACTGCATAGTAATATTATTTAAACAAATCAATAAAAAAAAGTAATTCACATGAATATTTTATTTAGAGTCAGAATTAAGAGGGGCTTAGTGTTCATCCAATATTTTAGTCTAGCACCCCATATTCAGTCAAGCCTTGCTCAGCAAAGAAGTCTCAGAGAAAGATCTATTAATATTTAATTCTTAATCTTTCCATGTGTCCCTGAGGCTCCATTGGGGCATGGATACAACTACCACAAGACAGGTTTTCCTCAGGCCTAATTAAACAATCTTTACTACTTTTTCTCTACACGCTACACTGTTCTTCTTTAAAGGTCTTGTTTTTCTCAAAGTTACTGTCCAAAGTTCTGTTTGACATTTTATTCTGCCAGGGGGAAACTACAACAACTTTATTCTGCATTAGGCACTCAGAGAGATCATTTTTCTCCTTCCTTTAGCATAAAAAACATATATACCTAAAAACTCAGTATTATTTTTGCCACCTAACTACTTTTTGTTCATTCTTTAGAAGCTCAGGTCTACGCTGAAAAATTAACCCTACAAACTCATGAGAGTCACCCCGCCAAAGGATGTAGTTTTGACAAGAATCCAGTTAATCAGTTTCAAGTGTTCAACTTAAGAATGCCATGTGAGCAACCAAAGTAGGGCTGCACAGCAGTGGCAGCCGGATTTCTGTTGGAATATAGTAAGAATCAAGCTTGCTCCTTCCCAGGATTGTTGAGTTGAGAGAGCACTACTTGTCTTTGTCTCTATATCCTAAGAGGCCAATACAGAGGATTAAGGTTGGGCAATAAAGATCACTTATTGAACATACTGAGCTTTTGAAGTTCAGATGGCTTTAGCTCAGTTTACTCCTCAAATCAGGTACCTAAACCAATAAAATTCTGAGCTGGGTCTAAGATGCAGAGAGGCAGCACCAATTTATGTAACACTCTCTTTTTATCTGATACCACAGACAGCTCAGGTGTAACGATAGTTCTTTTCAAACATCTTACACTTTCCCCAAGTATCACTAACTTCACAAAGCCTTCCTGAATGATGGTCCAGAGTATCACCGGAGACACACACAGTGTATTACCTCTCCACTCGAGCTCTACCGATGCCATGCAAGAGATCCATTAACTCTCATGTGTGACCTAATCAGTCACTATACATCACCTGCCTTTTATTCTTATTCATGCCAGCCTATAAAGTTTCCAAAACAGGATGGATATATCTTTGTGTCGAGGAGAACACAGATGGTAGAAGATCTGAGTTTAAATCTTGCTTTTTCACTGACTATAATACATCGAACTTCCCTAAGCCCCGCCTGTCACATCTTTAATGCTACTTTAATAATATCTACTTTAAATGATATTTATGATATCAAAGTAGAAAACACATGAACATACTTTATAAACTCAAAAGCAGAAAATAAAGAACAATGATGATAGCTGTGATGGTGGTGGGGTGGGACGGCAGACAAGAATTCAAGTTCCCTCATCCCCAGATCAGCAGTTCTGTGAATGAGATCAGTGGTCCAGGAAACCACCAATTCTCACTTGGAACAGCTCTGTGAGCTGCTGGGTTAAGAATTTGATGCTTCTTTCCCATTGCACAGGGACACAAACACAGGGTCATCAATGCAAAGGCTGTCAAAAAAGCATGACCAGTGTCTGACAAAAGCATGACCAGCGTACTGACAAAAACAAAGGCTTCAACACCTGACATGAGTAATGTACCTTCTTCCTATTTGAAGTGAACTCTTACAGAAATACGTACGAAGCCCAGATAAACAAAAACACCAAGGGCATTACAGAGGAAGTATGTTTCACCTCAGGTATATATCTGGTCAATTTAAAATGAAGAAAAAAGATCTCTTAGAGTAGAAAGTGTTCTGATATCAAGGCAAATTCTGTATTCTGCAATGTAATTTTGGGAGAAATAAATGCCCATCTTTCAGCTTCCTTTAACAAATTCTTAAAGAATCAGGATCAGATGAGTCCTAAGATCTTTCTTAGCTCTATTATAACTTACATTTCACATAATTTAGATTATATCATAAAGTGTTTAATTTTCTTACATTTCAGTTGATCTAAACTCCCAAAATGAGTGCTTCCCTAGCAAGTGCAAGGCCCTGAGTTTGATCCCCAGCACCCCCCACAAAAAAATAAACTCCCAGAAATAGATTTAAAAATTCATTCTATTGTCATGTGATAAACAACATATCACTGTTCTTCATGTGTGTTAACAAAAGTCTCTTTCCTCAAATATTTTAAGGAAGTTCCCATCCAAGGGCTACTACTGGTGCATCCCTTTGGGATATAATGACAACTGGCATATTGCTCTGTTTTGATCAGACTAGTTTTCTTACCATGATTTTGACAGAACGTCTGGATAGACGGGAAACTCCTGCAGATCACAGACCACTTCAGGAAGGCCCAAAGGATAAATAACATGTTTACTTCACACTGCTGTGACCCAGATCTGTCTTCTGTCCTACCTTTCAGAAATGCTTTCCCACACTGCATCACCTCAGTTTGCCTCTCTGAGCCTCAAATCACTTAACTAAGTGCACAAATAAAATTATACTTTACTATGCAGTGAAGAGAAACAGAAGAAAAACTAGTTTCTGTTCTTACTCCCCTGGAAGATTTTTGTGGAAGTTTCCATATTTCCAGGTCTCTGCTCCAACTTTTAGACAATTTCATTTTCATCATTTAATGCCTGACTTTTACATAGACTAAACACAAGCTTTTCATAGCCTTCATAAAAGATATTCTCCTTTTTCCTCCATAAATACAGTATTTCCTCTACTGGCTGCAGATTAGATCCACTTTCTCGGCCTCTCTCAACCTACAGAAATATGGCTTTGACAGCTAACATTACTGTGGATACCTACTTTGTATGAGGTCCTACTGCAGTATTTCTAAATCTCTTTTCACAGATTACATCTGTAATTCTCACCAGCCAACCCAGTGACGTACCTGTATGTTGGCTTATTGTAAAGATAAGGAAACTGAAGGACAGAAGGTAAAGCTGCATACACAAATTGACACTGCAACTCTATATTGTTCTTCTTTCTTACTTTCAATTTACTCTCCTCATCCCCACCCCATGTCCAGTTGCCCCTACTTGAAGGTACCAATAACTATTAAGGACACCACCTAGAACCTCAAAATAAAAATAAACAATAAGGAAACATGGGCTTGGCTGCACTTACAATTAAAATAACTAGGTGTGCAACCTAATGCATGCACACATAGGTCCTTCATCTCTTTCCTTCCCTCTCATCACACACATTAAATACTTATTGCATAACTATTATGTGACAGACATTATGCTAGAAACTGTTTTCTAATACCTATTCTAAAGAACTCAAATTTTCATTTTAGATCCATGATTTCAACACATTTCTATATAAACTAGAATTCTGGACACAATTACCTAGTTTTCCAAACCACTAGATCTCTGTATTAGCACCTTTACCCAAGCATAAACAATGAAAATTGACACAAGAGAAACTGCACATAATATTTTGCATTTTGAACCACCAAGCCAACAATTCCTCCAGAAAGCAACAGTTTACTCCCCTAAAACTTTACATGAGTGCTACACAGTGTTGAAAATTAAGCCACTAAATCAAGCATTTTTTCTCTCTCCTTCCTCCCTCTCTCTTTTTCTTTCCCTTCTTTCCCCCTCCCTCTCCTCCCTTTCTCCAACCTGTGATCTGCCTTCTCCTTTCTCCTTCTCTCCTTAGTGCTGGAGACTCAACCCAGGGTCCGTGGCAGGATAGGCCAGCACTACATCACTGAGAAACATCAAGTGGGTCAGCCTCCCATGGCAGTTTTTACCCCTTTCCCAACATTACTCTCTTCTGCTTATTTGTAGTCTCTCCACCTATTTATTTTAAAAAAAGAGCTCACAGGCTGGGTGTAGCTCATGGTTAAGGAAGGTCCTGGTGCTAATCCCCAGGAAAAAACAAACATACAATTCAAAAAAGTTCCTAGAAGAGACTGCTCAAATCATTCACACTAAGTAACTAAATCACTGAGCTGAGAGAATTTAAAATATTATCACTCCCAGGATAATGGAAATTAAACAGGAAGCCAATATCTAGTTTTTCAGTTTACGTTATCAGCTAGTTACAGGGTTATGGTATTCTAGCAGACTGATTATTACCCCAAAATGTTTTACAACATGAACAGACATTAATCTGTGTCTTACTCATTCTGTTTCGTACACCAGCATATTCATTAAGTGTTCAGTAGGCGTCTATCACTTTCCACAGTGTTCTGGGTACCAGGAAAATAGCAATACACAAAACAAACAGAAATTCTGCCCTTGATTAGTTCATAATTTATAGTAAGGCATCTATAATAAGTTATTTTACCAGTGATTCTTGACAGTTGGTGTTACATATTATCCATTCTTGCAGAGACATATACAAAAGATCTGAAATGCTTGCTGTCTGGCTTAAATGACTATGTGATAGCAGAAGCCAGAAAAGCTCACACTAAATTCCAGCTCCGGCACCAGCCAACTGTACAATCTCGGCTGAGCTGCAGACGTAAGACGCCCTTTACAAAGCGAAGCCGAGCTAGAAAAATTCTACACCCGTCTTGCCAGATGCCCAAATTGTCTTGCAGAAAAATATGGAGCACAAAAACAAGACTTTCAAAAAATACACTTAATTTTCTTGGTAAAAACAAAAACACCCTCCAACTCTATAAAGAGGCAAATATTCTTTATGCCACTGCACACAGGACATCGACCTTCAAGGGGTACTTACCTGCCGAGGATATCGCTCAGTGTTGAATAGTTATGGAGCATGCATGAGGCCATGAGTTTTGATCCTCAGCGCTTATTAATTAATTAATGGCAAAAGAGGCCCTTACTAAGTCCCTAAAACCAGCAACTATACAAAGGCAGCTGTGGTAAAACTATGGATGCGTTACCTGTACTATCAAATCTACACTCTCATGTTCATTCATATTTCCCACTATCCTCCAAGCCTCCTTCTTCTTCCCTCTCTATGTCTCCCTCCCTCTCAAGATTTAAGTGGCATAACTTGTTACAGTATGTAAATGAACCAGATAGTTTAAAACTCAACAAATACTCAAAAGGACATAGATAGGATAACAATAAACACAATTGGTAAACACATTTCCTTTTCCCCCTGGGTGCACAAACATGTTTAAAATAAGACACTTCTACTGGCAGATAATCTAGCAGACACTTAGATTGATTCTTTCTACCCTACCTCTCTAATATTGATTTCTGATATACTAAAAAACATTATTCGTCCATTCAGAACCCTTTTAGAGCAGGTTTCATAAATAAATAGAATGTATCATCTAAAACTATTTCATCACTATTCAAACAGAGAGAGATAGTAGGGTCAGTTTATAAATCATAAATTGTCTTCTAGAATTTGGAAGTGGTGAAATATCATTTTTAAATACCATTTCTTCCCAAAAATAACTCTTTATTATATATTCTACTGATATTTTATTTTGCAATCATTCTAGCCCACAGAAAAGTTAAAAAGTATAATGGGAATGCCCAAAACTTTACTAAGAGACTCACAAATTCTAACATTTTCTAAAAAAAAGTTACTAATCAACATTTTGTCATGTGCCCACTCCCTTCTTTCTCCCTACCTCATTCTCTGTTCTCTTCTTCTCCATACATACACAAAAAAGATACATATTATTTTGTTCAAACATTTGAAAATTGCTTGCAGACATGATAATAATTTTTGTCCATTACTCTACTCCTTATGTAAGCATGAATCTAAAAACAAGGAAATTCTCCATCATAACTACCATATCAGTCATATACCCAACAATTCAACTTGTAGGGGCTGCTGGGGACCGAACTTAGGGCCTTGTGCTTGCTAGGCAAGCACTCTTAACACTGAGTTAAATCCCCAACCCCTAAAATATTTTTTTAAACAATCATCTAACAGATTCTAACTTTCAAATTTCTCCAGCTGCCCTCAAAAGACTTTCATGGCATTTCCTTCAATCCAAGACTGAATCAAAGCTCACACTCTGCTTTTTTAATTATCATGTCTCTTTAGTCTACTTTAAACTCAACAGTCCTTCTGACCACCTTTTTATTTAATCGTTTAGTTTAATTATGGATCTACTGTTTCATAATGGTCAAGTGAACTAAATTACAGAATCAAATTACGTCTTTATATGTACATGTGAAATACCTTAATTAATCTAAGAGAATGGTTTTATATTTTTATAGATTCAACTCTTTTCACCTCAATCTGGTCGTTATGCTTCCAGACTTTGCCCAAGGCAAGCAGTCCACACGCAGGCTTCCAAAAGCTCATCTCCAGGCATTATGCATCTAATTCTAAACATTAAATATATTACTTCTACAATTTCAACATATAATTCATTAATCATGATTATTGTAAAAGACTGGGCAAGGGTCACCACTGTGTCTAAGTCAAATGTAACCCTCTAATTAACCAAATAACTGTTTATTAATTTATTTCATTTTGAAATCAGACTCTCAAGACAGGGTATGGTGTACGAATCACTAGACTAAAAAGTGAGGGGAATATTATTTGATCTGGTAATAATTAAGTCTTTAGGCAAATTTGGATAAAAGCTCAGAACAACTAAAAAATGCTAATCCTGATAATGTATGATTTCTAGTGTGTCCTAAATTTAAAAATTTAGTTCTTCAAGCAAGGAGCACTATCTTAATTCAAGGAGGAAGGTCTGAAGACAACTAAAAATACTAGAAATTTTGCAAACTTTGGCCAAAATCAATAATGCTTTGATATAAAAAGTTGACTTTATTGCCCTTACAGCCATAGAGGGGAAACTTACTATCAACAAGATTATTTTTCCAAATGAGTCTGATGCTGGATTTTAGTAGTTTTCCAACAAACAACTTCAGATTACAGAAAATGCTATTTCCTGGGACTGAGCCTAACTTCTTTTATTTATTTTTTACTGCAGCAGTTTCTGCCCTATAACAGGGGCTTGTTTTGACCACTCAGGCATTTGTTCAACAAGCATTTACTCAGTGTGCCTGCCTTGGTGCTAGGTACAGGGGCAATGACAGTGAGAAGTGTCCAGTGAATCTCTTGTTATGGAACCTACCTTCATTCAGTGAGAGAAGACAAAGACAAACAACAAATAAATAAGATGGGCATGGTACTGCATGCCTATAATACTCAAGAGGATGCCTTAGAAAGGTCGTAAATTGGAGGTCAGCCTAGACACTCCAACAAGACCCGGTTTCAAAATACAATGTACTTCAGTGGTGCCGTGCTCCTGGGTTGGGTCTCCAATGCTGGGGGAGTGGGGCATGACACACTGAATACAAAGGAGGTAATTTCAGATGGTGATATTAAAGGAAAAAAGGAAAAAAACGACAGAGTGAAAAATAAGTAAAGAGGCAAACTTACATGAATAGTTGAACAGGACCACATCGGAGAGGTAGGATATCAGTTTAGGTCCACGCTGCAGGGTGCAGCATGTCATCTGAAAACGTCTGACAGCAATACAGCCAGAGTGAACAGGGCCGAGGAAGGAAAGAAGGCCAATTAGCAACTCCTGGGGACACAGAGGAACAGCAGGAATGGAACTGGGCAGGAAGCACTGAAGGCTTCACAGACCATGAGTACATTTTCAGAACATATGCTCAGTGCAGTGAGAGGTCCTCTAGTACTTTAGCACGAGGGTGCTACAGTGTGATCTGCGTCAGAACACCCTGGCTGACACATACGGAATTTGCACAGCTATCACCACAATGAAAACCAACAACTCTCACAGCTCCAATCCACCGTTCGTATTTCCAGCTCCATGTTCAAAACTAAAGGAAGTTCCCACAGTCAAGGCTCCGTGAAGGCAGGACGATGGAGCCGCAGAGCTGCCAGATGTGCTTCCTTAACCCTGCACAGAGACAGCGGAGGAAGATGGATGGCGCTAAAATACAGCACATTCTCTTCACCACTCACAATATACATGGAGACCTAGTGGTTTCAGAGACAAGGGTAAAGAATAGTTTCTTTTCTATTTTATCATGAGCTTCTTTTTTTAAAAAGTTGCCAACAAAATCCTTTCCAAAACATTAAGTCACTGTCCAGCCATTATCCTTAATCCCCTCCGGATTCTGGTGCAGTAAAGAAGATCTGATAATAACGGCACATGACTGAGACTGGCCAGCGCTAACAATCCAGCCCCCGAGACTGCTCATGTGCTGAGGCCCAAAGACAGTGAGAAAAAGTGGCAGGCACTGACATGACTGAGCTTCCAGAAAATGTAACTTCAGACAATCAAGACTAGAAGGGGGCATCTCCTACCAACAAGGGCAATTCGGATAAATTGCCCCAGGATGGCGAGGGATTTCTAGACACCCTTGACCCCACAGACACCTCACACTACAATCAGTACAGGGGAGGTTCTTGACCTTGTTAGCATAAAAAAAAAATGAATGAAGTGAAACAAAATTTTCATGAAACTAATATAAGAGGAGAGGACAGGGAGAAGGATGCAGAGAGGGACAGGAGAGGGACAGGGACGGGGAGGGGAGGGGAGAGGGAGAGAAGGAG